>PNEQ01095907.1:0-11504 GCA_003012365.1 Medauroidea extradentata
ACACTTTGCTTCTTAAGGTTGTCTAGTTTCACCTGGTATGGTTCCCTCCGAGCATTACCACTGAGTAAGAAATGATAATCATAAAAGGTCAATTAAAATTATAATTAAAAGAAACCTCGTGTTATTGCTCTCTGGGAATCGGGCATGTTTAACTCCACTGAGGCACAAACTGTGTTCTCAGACGACTGTATTTTCTCTTACTTTTAAATTAGCCCTCAAATTAACTGTAAGGTAAATAGATAGAGGGCTTGTCATAACCTTATAAGGAAAAAAACCTTACAGTGCTATATTACAATTTTCCTAATGTGAATCTTTAAGTAATTTCTGAGGAACTCACTTTTGTTCACATGTGGACGTGATAATATAAACTCGCATTTCAGTAATTAAGATTGAAGTACAGAAGCACCACAAAATGTCGTTACATATTTTAGCTTACTCCATGCTAATAACAAAATTTGCTAATTCACGTTTGTTACTAGCGCGTCACTTAAGCTTAATGTTGGTTTATGTAGGGCCTTTTCCAATCATGTCAGTTTCAAATTTCTGTTTCATTTTTTTTTTTTTTTTTGTGAATGCAATTTTCTAGCGTCATCATACTTTTCCTGTTATTCCTAACCGAAGCAATATTATAATATTGTGAATATTTAGGGAACTTGTTTTCACACTTGAATAGCCTTAAGTAAAATGTCATTTAGACCAAAGGCGGTACTTTCAGGCCTTGTAATAATTCCGAAAATAGTAAAGGGTCGAGAAAAGATGCTGGGATACGAGAAGTTTTTACTTGGGAGAAGGAGTGATTCCGTTTGCGGTCTCTGGCAGTTCCGATTTGTGTCGAAAGCGTTAGGTGACTTTTTGCATCGTGGTAGGACTTAAAAAAATATTTTACGTAATCGCAATTTCAATAAGAGCGTACCGTCACGAAGTGAAGGAAAAAACTGCCCGTGTTAACTCTGGCAGTACCTCAAGCACACTTGTAAAGTTCGCAAATGGTTTTTATCTCGTAAGTTCTTCGAACCGATAGTTGCCAAAGGCTTGGCGGGATGACGAAACACATCAGCAAGTTATACAAACGTGACTGTCGCTCTCAAACTAGGGATTAACGCACGTATCATGTTCCTCCGTGGCAGATTTTATATTATCTCTCGGGCGTCAAAGTCGTTAGATTGCACTTATCAAAGTGATTGCTGCGCTGTGAGAAACATCCTAAACTGAAGTGAACATTATTCACAAATACACATTAAGGGCTTGCTCCTTAGATTTTTTCACGCTGGTGCCAATAACTCAAATATTATTTAACCTGGGGCTTTGAAAAAAATTGAGACAATGTGCAGTCACACGATGCACAATACTGCGGCTGCATTATTAAAAATAATGTACCATTCTTTGAATGTTTCATTCAATGGGACAGAATGACAAGCTGTGTTCTTTTGGGTCTTCATCGTTGTGTACATTATCTCAAGTGTTGTCTGTGCTGTCTTATTTGTGATATACTGAATTTTACATATTAGTTTGTTTTGTACTTCGACTTTTGTTTTTGGTTGTTTATTATTATTATTATTTGTCCTTTACTTGTTGACTAATTCCTTATGTGATGTTTCATGTTCTGTTGTTTTGGTTTATGTATGTGTTGACTACAGCCAACTCAGCTTGTTTTGTCTTTTTTCGTATTTCGTTATGTCTATCTTAGTCTCTTTCTAAGATTTCTGGGACGACATAATATTTCAATGGCGTATGTCCACAATAATACAGCTTGTCAATGTACCATTCATCAGCAAAAAATAATATTTTGCTTTATTTTGGCTTATTTTCACGACAGAAAAATGTGGCAATTAGGGTGACGAAATCTATCAAAAACCGTGCAGTTACAAAAAAATTCAGCTACAAATTATGACAGATTAGTGGCAAAACTGTGGTGCAAAATTTTGATATGAGTATTAGGTAATAATAAAAAAATATTTTCGAAATCACTGCAAAACTAATTAAAAAGCCCTTGAGGGTTACTAACCCTACACTAGCATGTAAATATTGCAAATGTAAGACTGTATTTCCTTGTATGTACACTATCGCTGCCACTGATGTACTGGAATCAATGTCAACATACCTACATTACAAACGTCTGTATATATCAGTGCGGTAAACTAACAAATAATTAAAGCAACGACTTTGTAACGAAAAGATTTTTGCTCTTCTTGGTTACACAGCCTTGCGCGGTAAGTAATTCAGCGTTAAAAGTTTTAGTTTAGAATTGTCAGTTTATCGAATTCAATTTGCAAAAATCAAAACAGCAATCCGAGGCAACAGTTTGTGCCAACTGCACGAGTAAAAATTTTTCTCGAAAAACGCCTAACATCCGAAGGACAATCTCTGACGCTGAAACCTCTTACATTAATTGCGGCGCACTTAACAAATGCATCGTTCTGGATGAATATTTGCTCATTAACTTGGCAGATATAATTATCAAGGATTGTTGTTTCGTAGTTTTCCTATATAGACTTTCAAAATGTGTGGTAGATCTCAATTGTAGAACTCAGCGCTTATTTACCTACCACGTACTATTAAGTATATCTGCAGTTGTCCTTCACAGTCAGTTGATTGGATGTTTTTTTTAACTCTCGCTGGTCTTGACGTTCTACCGCGAATCACAGACGCGCGGTATGCAGTAACCTTAGTATGATTGGTACAGGTAAGTGAGACACGTCGTTGCGCAAAGACGCGCTGCCTATAATAATTAATTGGGCCATGAACTTTTTACTAAAAGAATTTACCCCAGTTTGTTTCAGTGACAGATGTACACATCTGCACTTCTGCTTCATAGTCAGTGATTGGATGTTTAAACTGTCACGTGACTTGGGGCTCTACCCACAAACCACATAAGTGTGGTGTCGCAGAAACCTTATTTTGGTGGGCTCAGTCCAATTAGAGACGTTACACTACAAAGACAAGCTGCTAACGACCACTAAGCGGAGCTGCAGATGAGCACGTGAAGGACTGAAAGTAAGTTAATGCAGATACATTTACGCTACCATCAGAGGTCCCTAATTATATTGTGCAAGCAGTAAATGTGCCAGTTTTGTAAAAGAAAATTGACTTAATATGGACCAGGAAATATCACGATCTAATTTAAAAAGTGAAATTTTGAAACCTTGCACGCGTGAGTCATTTTTGCAGTTGTGTCAATGTTTATGTGTCTCCTTGTTGGAGTTGTGAATCAATAGCAGACCTGCATGCAGTGGCGGCTCGTGGGTTGTTGCCAGGTGGGGCTGCAGATAGTCGGAACTGTACACTCTTGATGAACGCGCCGTAGACCAACGAGCATGAAATATCTGCCGGCTACTAGATGTGTTGTGATCACTCAGTAGTAAGGGGCACCTGCACATCAGCGTGTCAGTGGCTGTAAAGTCAACCAGCGCACAACCCTGTACAGCTCTTGGCAACTGCAGCCCTACCTGGTAACAACCCACGAGCCACCACTGCCTGCATGAAAACACTCACAGACTTCCACGCTACCTTGTCACATGTACAACTGTACACTCCCTGTAGCAGCAGACACTATACAAGTATCTGAGGACATAGCGTATACAGGACTGTGCAGTCCAACTGGCAAAACGTTGTACCCGCGAAATTCCTACATAATAAAGTAAAATAAAAACTCGAGGTGAGAAAAATTAATTTTCAAAGATTCGTGTATTGTAGCCTTTTGGTAGCAGACTAAACTTCACTTTCCTATACATAACATAGCATAATCTGCTATTCAATTGGCCACGAACTTTTTATGTGTTGTCATTGACGTGTGTTACGTCTTTACAGAGATTGGCCTCTCTACAGTGTAAGTATTCTCCGCGGCAAGTCACGACAATATCGGCCAGCGGAAGACGTCGAACAAGCCTATAGTCACTTCGGGTCTAGTCAGCTACCAGAAAATAACCCGAATTTTGCATGCCTCTAGTCATTATAGTGAGAATCTCATGGATTTACTCAATGTCAGGTTGAACGCCAAGACAGTAAACTTTGCTACCGCTATTGTGATTGGACAATGTCTGTTCTTTGACACTATTTGACTAACACAAGTAAG
The DNA here is from genome assembly GCA_003012365.1 of Medauroidea extradentata. Taxonomy (NCBI): domain Eukaryota; kingdom Metazoa; phylum Arthropoda; class Insecta; order Phasmatodea; family Phasmatidae; genus Medauroidea; species Medauroidea extradentata. Next base: position 4,073 of record PNEQ01095907.1, read on the forward strand.
CAAGATATAAATAAAGCCACGACTTCGTAGCAAAAAGGTTTTTTCACCGTTTGGTGTCTAGGCCTGCTTCATGGTTAGTCACTGGAAATAACTTGTTACAATTTGTAGGAAGTAACTAACCTGAACGCAGTATGGGACAGTTACATTACTGCCGTCTTGTAAATATGCAAACGTTTAGACTCGAGGAGTTTGTTTTCAAAACTGGATATCTCCAAAATATTTTTAAAAATCTGTTTCTGGTAAATTCTGTACAAACCATACCAACTAAATCAGACGGTGGAATGAGTTTTTGAAGTAAAGTTTATACTTTAGGTAAAAACCATTTCACTATATGATTTAGTGAAAACGGTTTGTACAGAATTTACCATAAACAGACTTTCTAATTTTTTGGAGATATCCAGTTTTGAAAACAAGCTCCTCACTTGTTAAAATACAAGTCTGGTAACTTTAGAATACATTTGTCTGTTTTCTAGGAGTGCTACCATGGATGTCTATCTTAGCGCTCCTATACACACGTGTGGCACATTTACAAACTATTATTATTATTTTAGAGAGTTGGCAGCGTGTCTTTGTTCAGTCACGGCTCCCACTTGACTTCTCCAATGAGAATTAGGCTATTATGACGTCATTATGCTGTGGTTTGCCAGTAGAACACCAAGCCAAATGACAAGAGTTCAAACATCGAATCACTGACCTTGAAGCACAGCTGCAGATGTGTACGTAAGGCGTGGGTTTATCATAGCTGCACACTTTACGCACAACTGACTGACTCTTGTTAGATTAATCTGCGAAACTCACGCAGCCTATGTCATTTATATTTGATTATGCGTCCAATCCACGCCTCGGTAATGAAAATATTTGTAAGAGATAGAGTAAACTGACTAGTTACGAGAGGAATATTAAATTTCCTAAATCACAGAGTTATTATTTTAGAACCCAATAAATATATACAATTTTTGAAATAAATATTTTAATTACAAATTGTACATATTTCAACATTTACAAATTATAATTATTACAAATCTCAAATGTAATTTGTTTGCCAATAATTTTAATTAAAATGTTCTAAATTGACAACGATTGTTTTTAAATCGAAGAAAAAAAATATTGTCCAATCTTTCAGGCACTGAATTTTAAATGTTTACGTTTTTTATCCTATTCAACTCACTTAAAAAAAAAGTTTTCGGGTGAATGAATATAAATAAGATGGTAAGTAGGAAGGTTCTTGAAATTAATTAAAATACTGAATTTAATATTTTCATAAATGCAGCGTGGAGCGCTCTTTTCACAATGAGAAAGAGTATGGCAACGTAAATTTAGAATTTTGTCTTATGATTCCAGTACAAAGTGGTTGAAATATTTCTGTGATTCTTTCATCAAATTTTTTGCCTTTATATTGTGTGGCTCATCGGTAAGTATAAGTTTAATACAATTTGCAACATCGTGAGGAAATACAACTTGAGGCACAAAACTGCAGATTTATTTGTGCAGTGAAGACTATTAATTGCATTATTTCTCAAAGAAATGTTTGTATTCTTAGGAAGGTATTAGTGAAAAAATTATTTTACATACTTTCAAAACGTAATACAAAAAATTATATCAAAAAGTAAGTTACATTGTGTGGGCAGCAAACGTGATAAATTTGTTGAAATATTTATATAATGGTAATGGAGACCAGGAAATTTCGCAATTTCATTCAAGAAGTAAAATTTTTAAATCTTGCACACGTGAGTAGTTTTTGCCGTTGGGTCAGTGCTTATTTAACTCGTCGTTGAGGACTCAGGAATTCTAATCATGTCTGTATGGAGACAGTCACTGCCGCGCTACCTTGCCACATGTACAACTGTACACTCACTGCAGCAACAGATAATATACAAGTAGATGTCAACCCATGAAATTAGCTACATAATTAAGTGAAATAAAAACTCCGAGTGAGAAAAAACTTAACTTTCAAAGATTCACGTATTACAATCAGAAGTTTAAGGGAAACGGTACATGACCGTCTGTAACTATCAATATTATTCCCTCTACAAAAATTTCAGAAGGCGAATTAATATTTTCGGCATTTCATGCTCTAAATGCTAATCTACTACATCCTCTAAATGGTTAGCTAATACGGAAGTAATTTGTTACCTAACAATGTATATAGGTGCAGTAAACTGACATGAAATATCATGAATGTTCATACGCTTTAAGGAATACTTGTAGAGAGGGAAACATTACAAATCAAAGATGGCCTCGCACCATTCCCCTTGAATGTATCAAACCAATAATTTATTTTGAATAAATTAGAGTGGGGGAAGTCTTCGTGTTTCGTGAAGATGGGTCTGGCCACGACACGAGCCTAGCTGGATGTAGGAGCCGCTGTAGAGCTCAGGGGAGGGCGGTGGGGGGTAGGCTGGCTGCCGCCGCCACTGTGACGTCACGCCTCCGCCGCCCCCAGGTAGCGCCGCCCCCGGCCCAGCCGCCCCAACCTCTGCCGCCTCCGCTCCTTCCTCGCGTGTTGCCGCTCCACAAACGTCAGGAATACATCTGGCAACACAGCACACAAACTCGCATCACGGGAGACAAATATCAGGCCGCACGTTTTATTTATTTTATATTATGTAAGGACTTTGTGGCGAAGATAAGGCGTTCGCCTTCTCTTACACTTGACCACGTCTAATACAATTAAAAACATACATGTGTGATTAACATAAGTAAAGATATAACTACAATAAACACTTAAATACACAATTTATATAACAAAAATTATTCATTAATTTAACAATATGAACTAAACATTTTCAACTGCTTCAACCTATGAATGAACAACTGTAACATCAGCGCAAGATAAGAAACTGCTAAGATACAGTGATACTAGAAAACAACACATTAATCACTTGAAAAAATACAAGTATTGAGTATGCTTAGAGATGATAGTTTATCGCGGGAAAAGTTGACTGTTTGATGGATTTCAATACACGTCCAGCTTACCAGAAGATTACTGGCTTTAGCTTGTACGTGGAGCTGTTGCCCCATTTGACTGATATTGTAATATTGGATGCCTGGTATTGGTCTGCAGACAGCTACGTTGTGTCAGTGTTTTCAAGGCTATCTTGGCACAAAACATTTTCGCGATATACCATCATCTCTAAGTACGCTATCTAAAATATACTTGTATAACAACATAACTAACATCAGTGGCGTTGTCATCTACACAAACGATTATCGAGGGTAAAACTGTACATGAATGTTATAAATATCTGTACATATACATGTATTAAAGAAGTTCAAAGACCATCAATGATTACAGACTTATAGAAAATTCGCGTTTTTATTTTGTCACAAGATAGAACTTCATCAACTATAAGGTCGTGTCGTTTTAGTAACTGGCACGTGACGTATTTGACGTAATTCTGGAGGTCAGTGAGCCAATACTGTAGAAGCAATCAAATTCAGATCCAGTCATATGTAGAGAGGAAGATTTATCGCGAGAAAACTTGACTCTTTTCTGGGTTTCAAAGCACGCTCAGTTTACCAGACGATGACTGGCTTTCGCTTGTATGTGGAGCTGTTGCCTTATTTGGCTGCTGCAATAAGAATCCCGCTGTTGTAATATTCGATGCCTGTTATTGGTCTGCAGACATCTGTGTTGTGTCAGACGTATATCACTTAATAATTTGTGTTGTAATTAACTACAACGTTTTCCAGAGTATGTTGGCACAAAACATTTTCCCGATATATTATCCTCTCTAGTCATATGGCGTCACTGTGCTAGAGAGCAGCCAATGAGCATCTGCTGTCTGCTTGATTATATATATATAAATAATTATAATTATATATTGGAGGCTATCCTACTGGTCTGCGAACCCGCTAATTGTCCCTAATCTCTATACATTACATATACACATATGTACATATTATATATACACATACAAATATATGTATATATTATACATACAAACATAATTTGGAGTATTAATTATGTTTCCTTGCTAGAACCATGTGTGATTGAATATTTGGATTCAGTTTATGTTATTTTCGGCGAGTAAAATTTTGTTTATGTACAGCAATTACTTCTCCTGTATCTGCGTGATAACTACTAAGCGTCTGAATTTTTTTATGAAAATTTAAATAATACATTTAAATATTTTTTCTTGATACAGTTGTTATCTGACCTAGCTGTATATAAAAGTCGATGACATATTTATGTAATATTTGTTTCGCATTTTGTCGAATGTTCGGCTTATAAAATACAGATACAACGTTGTACCAAATCGCCATCATGAATATCGACTAAGGCCGTGCGTCAGTTGAACGCGTTGTTCGTAGAGGCTATGAGGCAAGTGTTGCAGTAAGGTAGAATGGACTTTAGTGTTGGCTCGTTCTCCGGTCTTGATCACGCTAGGTAGCTGCAGCCAGGTGAAACACTTGAAGAGTGCTGATCCGACTACTAGAGGGTAAAGTTGACCTCGTTATACATACCTATGTAGTTCAGACAGTAACTGCGGCGTGACGACCGTTAAGAAACTTTCTCTCAATCATATGATAGGTGCATAATGATGTAAACAGTTTGTGGGTTTATTTGAAAACTTAATTTGTGTCTTATTTATCACTTGCATACACATATTTGCGGTCGTTGTCCATGTCTAGATACACTAATATTTGGAGAGAAGAGTTGTACACAAACTGGTATCACCGTGTTTACGTGTGCATCTACACTTCTACTTTATGATTATTGGCAGTGTGTGTCTGTACAGTGACGTCACTGACTGGACCAATCAGAGCAATGTTACTGCCACACCGCATATCTGTGATTAGTTGGTAGAACCAGAGACGCTGACAGTTAAATACATCCAATCATTCACTACGAAACAGAACTACAGGTATGCACGTAAATAATTGAAATATTTTTGTCCGTAATTTTCTCATAAAAATTAGAGGCTATCAGTGATTCAATTTTATAAAAATTAGCCCAGCAGTAGAAGTACGAGTATTTCGCGTATTCATCTGGCAACAGCCTAGGCTTCTCAGACCTATACACACACTGGCTAAAGTCGAATATACAGTGGCTTGTAACCGTAACACGTTTTACCACCACGACTTGTTTCCTTATTTATCACTGGCTTGCAGTCGTCAAAGATGTTACAACAGGTGTCGTCTATCACAGAAGGTGTAGTGAAGTATACATAGAGACGATGGTTTATCGCGGGAAAACTTGACTATTTGCTAGGTTTCAAAGTACGTTTAGCTTATCAGAAGATTACTGGCTTTCACTTGTACGTGGAGCTGTTACTATTGTAATATCTGATGCTTATTATTGGTCCGCAGACAAATACGTTGTGTCAGAAGTAGAACAGCCAATCACACATGTCGCAAAAAAAATAGTGTTTTCAATAGCATGTTAGCAGAAAATATTTTCGCGAAATTCCACCATCTCTAAGTATACAATATTGGCGTTCAACCTGACCTAGAATCAATACGCAAAATAATCGTGCCTCAACCCATCAGGAATCTATCGAAATCTACGTAATACATCAGTAGAATAAACACACTGGTCGAACAAGTGACATTCTCTAACTAAAAGAAAAACTTCATTAAATAATAGATATGTAGACAGATATAAAAATTAATTTTGCATAGTAACAAACGAACAGCTTTTCCATTGAAATACCGTGCATCTTACTGAGTCTGGTTGATATTCAACTCATTCTAATCGGAGGTGTTTGCAAAGAAGACAGTGTACGCCTATATATATATATATATATATATATATATATATATATATATATATATATATATATATATATATATATTACCACGGTAAACATTTGGAATTTAAAGAACCGATAAACTAAACTATATTATTTGTGTTACTCATGACAAGATTGTTTAGAATAGTGATTATTTGAACGTTATCAGCCTATATTATTGTTGTTCTCAGTCTGTTTCACAAGTTGTTGCAATATTGTGATACTGCCTGTTTCTTTTCACCATTGTAAGACGCATAAGTATTATTTGTATTCAATATATAAAACTGATTTAACTCTATGCCAATTAACATCTTTCTAAGTCAAAAATAATGTCTTGAATGCCTTATTAAACAAATCTAGCAGTAAATAATTCAAGTCCAGTATGTATAGACACTGATTTAGCTCGGGAAAATGTGACTGTTTGCTAGGCTTCCATATGAGATGTCCCCATTTGACTGCGCCAATGACAACTCTTAGTGTGTCATTACTGAATATGTGTGATTGTCTTATAACAACTACACAACCGTCCTACAATAATGCAGGACGCTATGGTGTTTTAAAAAATACAGTGACAGGAAACGTACTTGCGATTTCGCAGATTCTCTGACAATACGTGAATGAAGAGGTACAATACACAGAATGTTGACATTCTTCTATACAATCAATGCGCGTGGCAGTGTTGTTGAATGTTGGCAGTCGTGGAGACACCCGGCGCGACGTCAGCAAAACAAATGACTATCGTGTGTCAGCGGAGCTCTCGGCTCGCATAGCTGACGTTTCACGCAAACAACTGCGCTTTCATAGAGCCGGTGTGTTCCTGCCGACTGTCAGTGTGACAAACCGAACAATGTCAAACACCTTCACTCCCTTACCCTACCCATCTTAAATCATTCCTTTTCAGTAATGACCTGAAACATTCGCGTTTTTTTTTTTTTTTTTTTGGCAAAAGTTAGAATACAAGGAACTGTAAGTTTGTGTCATTATTACAACTGACCTTACACTTTACTGTAGAGACACACACTCTAAAAATTTTTGTCAATTTGCCATACGTACGTATCGCTAAGAAAGTAGGTATGGTAGAATTGTTTCCCAGACATCCGTGGTAGCACTTGCCTAACTTTTTTTCTATACAACAGTCGAATGTACCCAGAAGTTACCAGACTTGTATTGTAACAATTGTAAAAGTTTACATATTTACAAGGTGGAAGTATGGTAACTGTCCCATACAGCGTTTACGTTAATTGCTTCCGAAACATTTTAGGAAGTTTTTTCACAGTGCAGATTTTAAGCGAAAAGGATTGTACGCCATCTTGTTTCAATGACTTCTGTACACATCTGCAGCTTCTGATGCAAGGTTGGTGATTGAGCACATCACAGACGTATTGTGTCGCAGTAACTTTATTCTCACTGGTACAGTCAAATGAGCGACACTTCCGCTCAAAGTCACCCTGTCAGTAAACATGAAGCTGAGATACAGATGTGTACATAAGGTTTCGAAACACACTGAGAGAAAGAATTGTTTCATTATACTAAATATATTTGTTTGGGTGATGTTTGCTTCAGCTAAACAATATTTTGTTGGTAAGACCAAGCTTGGAGTCCTCCAAACAAAATTAATTATTTCCCTCGACCAAATTATTCATTTAAACGCAATTTGTTTGTGCCAAACGTATATTTGGTTACTACAGGACGTCGAA
>PNEQ01095908.1:0-11520 GCA_003012365.1 Medauroidea extradentata
AAGATTGGGAAACGACTCGAAGATTTCGACCAATGGCTCAGACAACTGGAGCAGGAGTAAAAGGCAGTAAAGATGCTAGAAAGATTAGGTTCCGATGACCCATAAGGTGCCGCCTGGGTAAAGGCCTAATTAAAACTGGGTCTGGGCGAACACTGATTGGCGAGGAGGGCAAGTTTTAAATGGATTACCGGCAGAAAGCTGTGTTTAGTAATTATGCTAGCACAGGCAAAAAATCATCAAGAGGAGTCGCAAGAAAAGAAGAGGATATGTGCCGTGCATTGATTCACTCGTCCGAGTACAGTTTCAATGCGGGTGGAAGGAAGGTGTGCTGGCCTTCGGGCCTAAAACTTGTCACAAGACTTGGGATTATACCTGCAAATCACAGACGTGTGGTGTTGTAGTAATCGTATTCTGATTGGCTCAGTCAAATGAGAAGCGTAACATCACAAATACAAGCTGCCAATAACCGTGAAGCAGAACTGCAGATGTGTTCGGAAAGCATTGAAACAAACTGGGGCAAAATTCTGTTCGCGAAAAATAGGGGTCCCTAATTATTAGGACTAGGAAAAATTCGCGAGTTCAATGACCTGCATGCTAGAATCCAATGTCCTATACATACTCAAGCCCCGTCTATTCGTTCATTGTCTGCTGTCTGAATTAGTAGCAGGTAATGTACAAATAGTAGGGCTTCGATATACACAGAGTAATGGATTCTAGCATGATGCTCGTTGAACTCGCGAAATATTCCTAGCCCTAGTAGCAGCTAGTGGACAAATTCTAACACGCAGGTCATTGAAATCGGCTTTCCTTAGCTATCGGCAATGATAAAAAAGGCAGAGGAGAAGAGTCGGTCACTGGATTGTCGCATGTGGAAATCGTGTCGGACGATGCTGCTGGTAGGTGGGTTTTCTCGGGGATCTTCCGTTTACCCCTCTCACTTCTCATTCCTGCACCTCTCTTGTAGGCCCTCATTTGACGCCATCCTTCAGGGCAAGCGTAATACAAGTAGATAAGGGTGGGTATACAATTAAATCTAGTGTACCATATGTTACAACTGCAATAGAAGTGAAGAGAGTCGTACTGTTTTGTCGGTCTAACGAATTAAGCAAACGTCTGCGTCTCCGAAGTATCAGCTAATTGGCTGACCCCAGCTCCCCTTCCCCTCACCCCAAGCTGTAGAAACATAGTTTACGACAGAGAAAAAATTGTTTGCTATCTGGTACACACATTAATACAGTTGACAAACAGACAGTAGTAAAATAGACTAGCTATAGGAACACGACGAATTAGGCTACATCTTAATAGTTAACTACTGTTCGAAGAAACCGGAACCAATACTTAACTTTTTTTTGTAGTAAAAAAATATTTACACCAAAATAAAGTACACCATTTGCAAAATGTAATGTACCTAATCAGATCAATAAAATAAGTACATCGCCGAAAGAAGATCCTGATTTGATTAAATTTAAACTATGTCTAAAAATAAGATACTTTACAAAATTTTTGGGCAACTGCACATTAAAATTATTCGCAATCTTTTCATTTTCTGCAATTTCCAAAAATTACAAAACATTATCTGCAATAATAATTGTATACATTTTTTGAAGAAACATTAACATAGGTCTAAATAATGTTTTTGTGTGATCGAAAGGAAATCATAAATAATGTCAACGTGCAGAGCAGCATTTCGAATAGATATAAAAAAATTGAATTTGTTTGTAGTCAATGGCTTTAAGATATTTCAGAAGGTTACTTGGTGGTCACATAGTTAAATGCCAGCTGAAGCGGCGCAATCGTGAAACAATAGAGACACAAGTATTTTGCGTATTTGCTCTAGGTCAGGTTGAACGCCTAGACGGTACTTTGGTACGCCCAGTAAATAGTTACACACTTTCTCACATTTGAAGCACTAACGATAGGGACTTTATTTTTTCCTTTCTGCTGTCAGTGCTCTAAAAATAAGAAAGTCTGTCACTATGAAACAATGTAAGAAGGTGTGCAAAAGTATCATATACTAATCGTCGACCCTTAATTTCTATAAACGAGATACATTTTTTTCACGATAATTGTAAAAATTCACTGCTTTAGTGCTCTTCCGTTGAATACCATGTGCTACTGAGGTTTTTGTCTGTACCTGGTGTCTGTTTTCCTCCTGCCTGTAGAAGTTTACGTAGTTAGTTAATAGAAGGTTAACAAGATCTCAATCGATGCCTGTGCAAGTGCTGTGTTGTTACAGTCACATCAGAATAAAGTGAGCACTTTTGACTACCATTTTATTTAAGATATTTTGGTGAGTTCTTTACAGCAAGATTTTAAGGTAGCGCTGGGATGTAAGGGTGAGAGAAATATGATATCCCTGAGGAATCCTGCTGGTCAACTTCATCGTCCGCCACGATCCTGGGTCGACCCTGGGAGACGCACAAAGAGTTGAGATTTAAGTTGGTTGCCTGTTCAGGCCATCGAGCGGCGTGCATAGCTTCGGACGTTACACGATTATTCGAAAACTGCTCAACGAACATGAGTGTTACCTGCTTGGGAACAGCATCCAAAGTCCATTGCCCGCTTATATACCTATTTCAGGTTCACCGGTACTCATTTACAAATTTTTTCCTAGCCGCCGAATATGGGTGTTTTTGCATTCGTTTATAAGGTGTGAAAATTTTGACACGGTAATGTTTTTAAGGTATAGGCGTGTAAAATACAATACGTCATTAAATGATAGTGTCACCACTGAATGTTTCATAGAGGATAGTTGTCGACGAGAGAAGACTGCATACCAGTTCAGTGACTTGCGTCTAGAGACTAGAGTGAGGCGGGATGCTTGTGTTGGGTCGTCCTTATCGCTTCCTCACTTCTAGGTCTCGAGCGCTCAAAATACGTCAAACCAGTCGACCACGTTAAGAGTGCGTGGCAGAAAAATAAACGCTGAAAACATCAATTGATTTCTACGCTTTTTTCGAAGACAATTTGGACAAAATACTCAATGACAATCCCAGATAATGGTATTTTCCAACTTTACGAGTAAATATTTATCCAAAATTACTAATTCGTTACGCGTGATCTCTTGCGCCGCGTTTAAATGCACGAGGTTCCGGCGTCAGAGATTGTCCCTCAGAAGTTCGTAACACTGGAAACAATTTTATATAAGCGTTGGTCAAAACTATTGTCTAGGATTGCTATTGTTTATTTTTCGTAAATTGGCTTCAAGAAACCTACAGTTATAGCTAAATGCTTTTAGCGTTGAATTACGTTCCACTCCTTCTTAATTTGGCGTATGTAACAATTGTTCAGATGTCGCGGAAATAGGAGACTGGGAGGAGAGGCGTGTTAACTAGGAACTAAGTTATGTATACGTACGTGACGGCAGGCAGGAAGGACACGGGTCCGAACATTCCTCCAGTCTGCAGTACAACCTTCTGCTTGGTACGCACCATCTCTTCCTGCCGCATGGCCCCTGAAACAATCACAGCGCACTCACTCATTACTTACTGCATATTGTTATGATTAGAGCCTCGCCTTGAGGACGGGCTAGCGACGATGGCAGTGCAATCAGGTCAGGGGTTGCACAAGACAAGGGCCTCAGCGATTCTCCCCACCTGCACTGAAGTGGGTCAATATAATGTAATGTATCGGGGGAATCGGGGTCTGTTTGTCGTCTGTCGTCGAGCGGTCGTCCACCAGCACTCATCAGATCAACAGCAGTGCGGTTCTCCTGCGGGGACTCGGGCTCGAGCCCCGGCGGGTGCGTGCTCGTTCGTCGATGCCATCTCCTCATCAATCCAGCTTCGGTAAGGTCGTAAGATATAGTTATGTGGCAGCAACTCTCAACTTAATATAATAACTCAATACTCAGTAATATTGCGCTCCCCTCCTAATAAATAGATCACATTGTAACCTATTTTATATTCAAGAGTACCTGCCATTGTAGTATAGTAAATGCCCGTTTAACCACAACTGTCTTAAAGCCATTAGCCCTAAATAATATCTAAATAAACCCACAGTGTAGCTACCATCTGAGTGAAACCCCCCAAACTAATAATAACTTATGAACTCCCAATATAATAATCGACGTACAAATAAACTTAAGTGTTTCGTCCCTTGGCAGGCAAAAAGGCCGACGCCACATTTTACAAACTTTTGAGTAGAAAAAAAAACTGTTAAGAAATTACATTGAAAACTAATGCCAAAAACAATAGTTAATATATTGTAGCGGTACAATTCCAGGCAACTGTGCTGCCTTTGGTTTCTCTCTAGCTTAAGGGCAAGTAAATTTGTTTATGAACTAATATTAAAACTGAGACGTTGACCCTTATGCCTGCCAAGGGACTATTTTATTGTATGTACGCAACTGCAAGTGAATGTTGCCGAGTGGCGGAACACTCACACTTACATAAAACGACTAAGTATGAGAAAATGAAAAACAAAAGAAGAAGAAACAAACCAATACGCCAGAAATGCCCTATGTAGTCAATTAACATACAAGTAATACTGAAATAGGGATAAACACATAATTAGCACACCACGCGAACTGCCACGGAAATGTCAGTGGCAAAATGTTGTGCGACGACATTTTATGTGCGCAATGTGGCAACACTGGGCGGAGATAATCCCCTCTTCCGCTCCACGATCAGGTATTTCATGTAAGTTCTGGGGCGTCATTTTAGGTTTTTCTTGGGGGGGGGGGGGGGGGGGGGGGAGGGCAAGATTATTTTTTCGGCGACAGTGACCTTGTTGCAGCTTTAATAATAAAACTTCAGTTTTATGTGCTTAAGTTAGCATTATTTATATAACAAACTACAAAAAATACATTTTTCGCACTTACATTCTAAATCCAAGGGGGGGGGGTGTATTTGCCTCCCCCTCCCTAAATGACGCCCCTGTGTAAGTTACGTCAAGTAAACGCAGAATCATGTTTGGACTGCTCAGGATTTGAACCTGTACCCATAATATGTAGTTCAGAACAGTAGTATAGGCGGTTCGGAATAAAGTGAGCACTCGAAAAAGCCCTGCTAAAGATCTATTTGCAGCCAATTCGTATCTTTCCGCGAGTAACGTTAACGACAGGAAAAGTCTAACCTCCTGGGACACGTCACTTTATGTTTGCGCGTGTAAGATAAATTGTTCAGTCGGTAGGTACATATATAGTTTGATAAAAAAAGAAGTTTATTAATTATATAAAATACAATTATATCGTGGTCGGGTGATTTTGTTTCAGAATTGTTGTATTTAAATACGAATAAACACGGAACTATGTTGTGTTATTTCGTTGCCAACCATGCAAGCAGTAAGATGACTATCGGTAATGTTGAATTACATGCAGTAACAGCTAGTGATATTTTTCAAAGGTTAAATATTTAGTGTTAACTTTATTCCGAACGGCCTATAGTAAGATAATTAATGTAAGTAAGATATTTGTGGAGAGCAAGAGGGGACTATTTACAGTGCTATATTGTCAAATTGTGCGAACAAAATGATCTCGTACATTTTGCTATTAACATTTTCGTTCTCAATTTAGACCAGGATTCACGTGGCGTTCTTATTATGCGTTTTTTTTCTGGACAACATGTATAGTCGAGGGTAGCAGCTCCATGTACAAGCGAAATCCAGTAATCTTCTGGTAAAACGAACGTACGTACATTGAAACCCAGCAAACAGTCAAGTTTTCCCGCGATAAATCATCATTTCTACCTATTACTTACCCGTATACCTAACCACGGATGGATTCAGAAAAAACAGAGGGCGAGGAGTGCAGGGATCACAATACTCATAACCTCTCACAACAGGAAAACGCACATTGATGTGAAACTGGCTTGTGACTTTTTTTAAAATCCTTTAATAGGAATGTTAATTACTGATTTCTTTTAATTTTTTTTATTGTTTTAAATTATGCCATTTTCGTGCTGCATCAGAAATCTAAATCTGCTACTGCAAAATGGGAACATGGAAACACCACTCCCCATAGCAAAAAAATTAAAACGTCTGTATTCAACCCTGTAGCTAAGTATCTATATTTTATAACACGTGAATGATTTTTTTTTTTGCAGTGGGAGAGTGTAACAACTGAAGCGTTGAGTTGAATGTACGCCACTGGTAGGAAATAATGCTTATTCGCAGAAAAAACACAGTTACATAAAATAACTAAGCACGAAAAAATGAGCAACAAAAAGCAAATAAACAAACCCAGGAAGCCATAAATAGCTGAAGTCAACAAACGCTCAAATAATTCCGGAAAAGGTATGTAGGCGGTGTGTAAGCAAACCCATTTTTTTACATTATAAGTAGGGATGGCTGGTTTTCGGGAAAAGTTTTGCCCCACGTTGTTTCAGTGCCTTACGTGCACACCTGTAGTTCTGCCTCGTGGTTACTGGGCAGCGTGACTTTGTGAAGAGACTACTGCCATTTGACTGAGCCAATCACAGTAAGGTTACTGCAACACCACACGTCTGTGATTTGCGGGTTGAGCCCCACGACTCGTGACAGTTCGAACATCCAATCACTGACCACGAAACAGAACTGCAGGTGTGCATGTAAGGAACTGAAACAACGCAGGACAAAACTCTTTACGCGAAAATCAGCAGTCCTTACAGATAAGACATTGTTAACACGTAAGTTCGTGTGCGGTTGGTACAGGAAAGTAGCAGATTTTGTAATAATGTTCCTCCAGTTATATTTTTCTCATTGTAGACAGCCGTTAAGTGCAGTCAACTATAAAATACCAATAAGATAAAACCAAGGTGTGCTAGACTAATGCTGAGGGTCTATCTCCGTGTGTTACCAAATTGAAAGGCGCCATATTGCAGGCCATAACATGAGTGAATGAGTGAGAGATTTTGTTCAGCGCTGATCACCGAGGTCTTTAGCGCTGGTGAGGGGTGACATGAGGTGAGTATGGAGTGGCGCCGAAATGAAACAGCGGGGAAACGGGAGATCCCCGAGAAAACCCGCCGACCAACGGCATCGTCCGGCACGTTTCCCACATGCGAAAATCCGTGGCCCGACCCCACCGGGAATCGAACCCGGATCACCTTGGTGGGAGGCGATTGCTGTGACTAGTCACCGCGGCCCTCAGCTCTGCTTTGTGGCCAATTATTATATGTCTTGTTTTTAACTCTAAGCGTGTTTGGGTTTGCCCGCTAATCACAGACGTGTATTGTCGCAGTAACTTTATTCTGATTGGCCCAGTCAAACAAGTGACGCCTCCACATAAACACACCCAGCCAATTACCACGAAGCAGAGCTACAGACGTGCACGGAAGACTCTGAAACAAAGTAGTGAACTATTTCCGCGGAAACGATCGACCCCTAGTTATACAAGCCACTGTACCCTGTGCGTGTATATGACTGAGAAATTTAGGCTACTGCCATATGGATCCGCGAAATTCACACAACCTTGCTAAAAGATTGTTTTCATATCAATGCTTACATTACTATATATTTTGAAAGAACAATTCTCGCATCGAGGAACAAAAAACGTTACCGTTAATGTACTACAGGTATGACACGCGGGTTGGATCATATTATTGAGGAATGATACGTCGTACAACGCCTATCGTCCAATTAAATACAACTCGTGTGCTAAAATGTAGTTGCCAATATTATATGGAATGGCATTCCTCGATTAAATGTCCATCCCACACTTTATGAACTCTACAACTGTGAACTGTAGAGCAGAAATTGGGCATTTTCGGACCTATACTCATACAGGGTGTGGAACATAACTTCCTTTATGAACACGGAAATAAAACCACTATGTGAATAAGAAAGTTTTCATTTCAATTTTTATAATGTAGATACTGTACATATCTAAAGTTTGGTTTTACACAGTTTTGAAAATCAAATCAGGTAGGTAACCACCCCCCCCCCCTTTCAATTCGCTATGTAACCCGATTTCTGGCCGTTTCTCATGATACCAGTATATCAGTGGGTAAGTTGGCAATTTCTGCTCGGATGTCGGGTTCTTGGACGGTTGACATAAATGCACGATATCAAATCACAATAATAATAATAATAATAATAATTCACAAGGGGCTAAATCGGGGGAGCGGGCTGGCCACTTCAAATCGCCACTTATTGAGATGAGGCGCTCCGGGAAGTGTTCCCTCAAAACAGACATCGATGCCTCTGAAGTGTGGACCGTTGGTCCGTCTTGTTGGAAGCAAGTGTTCCCTAAGTCCAATTCATCAAGCCGCGGGGGGAAAAATCCTCCTACATGTTCTCATAAGCTCCTCACTGTTCTAACGCATGATGGCAATTGACAGCGGTGGAGAACAAAACTTTTAAACCCACGCCTCACCAATGAGACCATTCCCGCCCCGCTAAGACATCTACAGCCCGAATTTCGCGCATTTCAAAACAGGAAGTTATGTCACCGCACTCTGTATAAATTTTTTGTTCTTCCAGACGAGAGGTTTGTCTTTCGAAAATATTAAAATGCAATTTTGAGATAACCTGCATAATATTAAGGTAATAAAATAAGGCGTTGGCACTTACATCCGCTAGGAGCACTGACATCAGTTGTCGCTAAATAGTCTACGTGTCTGGTTTTGTTCTCTACTGTTGCCGTGTTCCGTTGAAAGCGTTGATGCGCACGAAAAATTTCGTCGTGCGCAATTCCGTTGATACGTTGCGGCGCACGATTTGAGTGTGACGTCACATTACTTCCGGCTCACATTGCACGTGGTCTAAGGTCAAGCGTTTCATGCGATGACGTCACGTTTACACATCCGGCGCCAATTGTTTGTGAGATATTTGTTGGCAGTGTGGTTTGATGGTTTGTGGAAAACAATTGAAATGGATCCAGTAACGGTGTGTATTTACTTATGCATCCAGGGTGTAGAATATAAAAAGAAGCAGGAACTTAACAGCAAGTTGATAACGTGCATTCACATTGATGGTCTACTTTATTTTATTGTATTCATCATATCGTTTTTATGTACATTTTTGTACAGATATTGGAACACGTAATGTTTGCAAAAACATAATTAATCGAGTGAGTATACAGAAACGCATAACTACCGTCTCCGTTTAGTTTCCAATTCTTGGTTTCCTCGTCTGTTTGCTGCTCGTTATGAATTTAAATACCTCGCAGCTTAAAAACGAGCTCACCAACTTGTTCCGTTCACCAATACATTTATGAGCGTGTGGAATCCTGGAACTACCATTTCCGCACGAAAACTAAGTTTGCGTTAAAAAGTCTACGGATCGCGGCCTGTGTTTGGACGAAGGTTCCATACCCTTTGTTCGCAACTACAACCCCTAGTACAGGTGTGTGGCTGCGTGTGGCAACTGCTCAGGTCGACAGTCACGTGGTATTGACCCGATTCCTGGCGGGCGATGGTTGAAATGGAGTTTCGAGGGGGTGGGGGGATGCACGCGACTGCGCTATATGACTAGGCACGCGTCCTCGCCTTGTAGCAAATCTGCAAAGTATGTCGAGTGTTCGTGGCACACCCCAGTATTGACAACTCCCCCCCCCCCCCAATAATTACAACAATATTTATTTTACAGTATTAATGTTTATTCACATACCCATAATGTGTATACGAAAATCTGCATTTATGACAAACACATGTCTTTGTCTGTGCAAGCACGTTAATGGAATTAAATTGAAAATACTGTAAATTACATTGTATAAACAAACACAAAATATATAATGTAATTGATACAGTTTTATATCATTCCAGGCAGAGTTGTTACGTCCTACAATACGAAGTTTATATTACAATATTAAAATTTAAAAATTGTTAAAAAAAGTAGTAACCTTTACAAAATAATGACACTATCCTATAAACAGTACGAGGAATGCTGGTATAGTAAACTGACGCTTAAATATTATTACAAGATAAGTTAGTAAATATATGTACTATACAGACCGTATAAATAAATGTACCATTATTTATAACAGTTTTACATATGAGGAGGCTGTACTTCTTCAGTCATATACTATAAACATAACATTGAAACGAATATGGAATAACATATCGTGTACTGAGAATAATGGGGCCATGTGTGTATATATACATATATAAGATTCTTGAATTTTCCTCTGAGATGTATTGGACTTTTGATACATTCAATAGCTTTGTTTAGGCGGTCTACACCTAGCTGTAACTTATACATCTACACCCAAACTGCAACATCGCGTTTTTCTTGCCGGAAGTGACGTTCAAGTTGTTACAACCAAAGCGTTCAGGCGGCGGGTGTAACTACAACTTCTGCACCCGGGTGCTACAACTTCTACACTACCTCTGCGAGGTGGAGTAGTTTGGGTGTAGAAGTTGTAAAGCAGAATTCGGCGCTATTTTCGAAACTTGTTACAAGTAGCTGTGTTGTTTTGCGAAGTTGGCTTTCCAGTTTTTAATCAGAACATCTACTATATAGTAAAAATTTTATTCAGTTTCATCTGGGAGGTATGAAAAGCAAAATAGCTATTTGTATTGCTATTTTCAGTAACTTTTTGTGGGTTATGTTATTAGTTGTTATGCATATAATTATATCAACTCTTAAAACTAATACAATCAATTTAAGAATGGAGATTCAGTTTCCTGTATAACGACCTGTTATGTGACGTATGGAATGAGCTGCATAAGGGTTATACATTAAGGTTATAGGGATAGGCCAACATTTAATTTTATTAAAATTCGTATTCATGCAAAACACTGTAGGCCCTACATATTTGCTAAAATAGGTGCTGTAACAGAACATTCATCATCGAATTTATCACCTGCATCTACCATTTCCTGCATTAAAATATCTCGCAATATTTATGTTTTCTGCCATGTCACTAACACAGAAAATAAACAAAACAATTCACACTCAACTACACCTAGGCGTTCAGGCGGACTTTCTGCACTTCCTACACCTTTGGTCTCTGGTCATCTACACCCACTACACCTCTGGGTGTAGAAGTTGTAAGAGGTACAACCCGCCTAAACAAAGCTAATATAACATGACAATAACTTATATCAATAGGAATATACTTTCAAACCGCTTTCCAGACAAATTTTGTTTTTCGATATATGTCCCGATTATTATTGATGTGCGATATATTCATTGGCGACTCAATCATGAGAGAGGATAGGAACAAAATCTGATTTTACAGAAGACGTTTCACGTGAGCACTGTGACGCCAGAAAGCACTCTAGCTGCCATACTTGTTACTCTCTAATGTGCTCTCAGCAGTATGTAAGGAAACAAGTGGATACTGTTCGTGTCTGTTATCAGCACGCAAAGGGGATTAGGAAGACGCCGAAGGAGGAGAGGGGAACGGTTCATCCCATGTGCGTGTCTTCCAGACGCCCCCGTCACGTTACTGAAAATACCCTAAGGCCGGTATTCCTAAACAAAAAGTTAGGGTCTACATAAGCACTACCATCTCAGGCGCCAGAAAAGCAACGACAGAGACCTTACTCGCTGAGCGTATTCCTAGACGTGTTTGCGCCGTGTCCCAAGATGGTGCCAGGTAAGTCGCTGCTTATTATTCGCCGACCCGCGCCAGACTAGAAACAAATGAAGGCATGA
>PNEQ01095909.1:0-39382 GCA_003012365.1 Medauroidea extradentata
TCACTACAAAACTCTCATTTTTTTACTCAATTTATAATTAGCCTTCAAGGTAAGTCCTTAACAGTGTAAATTATTTTACATTGTATATTTGTTAAAAAAATTCAATTTACTTGATATTCGATTCGATATTCGATTCGAATTCGTGAATATTTCAACATATTCGCTTCGAATTCGCTTCGAAATGAAATTTTCATATTCGTCCACCCCTAAAATATAGACCTTTTCATTACACAATTTGCTCTGCCATATTTTTACTGTAAGTTATTCCGAGGCATTTGTTTCTATACAAATGCATATCACTACCTTTCTTGTTAAGCAGCACACGATTTTCTTTTCTTCCGTAGAGCTGACAAATGAAGATACGTCTTCTTTCCCTTCCTCTTGTCGATATTTTCCATATTGTGATACACCACCAGTTTGGAATGTAGAGATGAGATACGGAAACAACAACTGTAGTGTCGGGTCGGTCGTTCCCTGTCTCGGGGTGGGAGGTGAAAACTCTGCAGCGCGCTTTCAAGGTCATAGGAGCTTTGTGGCACTGCCCAGCCGGGGTACTTCCCCTCGGCCTTCCCCCCTCGCTCTCGCTTGCCACCGCTGTCGCCATGCCCCCACCACAATACCTCACCACTCCCTCGTCGCCCGACCTGGAGCGACCGCCTGAGAGAACACCACAGGCTGGGCACAAAAATGCGCTAAAATATGTTTGCGCGACCCTAAATTACTAGAGATTTTGAGCAGTGACCCTATAATATTTTTACATCATTGTTTCCAGAATTTAATGCTCTAGGCTCCTGACATTTCATTTTAATTTTTTATGCAATAGAAATTGTATATACTTACCACAAAAAAAACGTTATATTAATTAATTTTTTGGGCTAAAAAATGAAACTGAGAACTAAAAATTAAATGACAGAAGCACAGTAACACCTTTAAACTCTTTGCACAAAAAATTTAAAGTTCCTTGGTGTTTCCAATCGCTTGTAATTGTAAAAGACCTGAGCCTCTGCGTCAACCCCATTTGAGTAGCGTACAAAGGACCCTTAATAGGTCTACCATTCTTGTGATTTCGGACAGAAACAAACAGACGTCACGGCCTAGATACATGTTTCTAGGCAGTAAGTAAGATAAGTGGTCTTGTAGCCATTACCGAAAATTATGTAGGGTTACTTTAATCACAGGCGCTACTTAATATATTAAAGAATTAAAGAAGGTACTAATTATTATAGTACATACAAAAATTATTTAACTGTTAAAAAGGGAGTGTTTCACGTATTATAATTAAATTAGTTTCATTTTAATTGAAATCATGTTAGTATTATGAAACCACTTCTTAAAAATAATATATTTAGACAGTAAAAAGGCCAGTTTTCATTAACTACAAGTTCATAAATATTAAATTTATTTAGACATAAAACAAAATCAAAAAACCATACTGCAAAGCACTACCCAAACTAACATTTAGTATATAAGTTAGAGAATACTATATGTAAACAATAATAAATAATTTGAGAAACAATTAAGTACTATAGCATTTCAAAAATAACTACAGTCATTTGGGGTAACTTTGTACCAGTCAGGGCCACTTTGTACCACCAGCAAAGTTTAAATCCCATTGAAATATTTCAGAATTTAAAAATACAGCTGTGTTCTAGACGAATGAATTTGTTAATCTTGAAGTTCGCATAGTGATTGAATACCACAACGCTATTATAAAAATATAATGCCTGGTTCAATGTTACCCCGAAATGGGATAAAGTTACTACAAATGATTGTAATACAGACACAAATGTATTTTACAGTATATTTTACTATATTAATTATGCATGATGTTAACAATTGCAAACCAACAAAACATTACCAATTTATACTCTCAGATTGTTGACATTATTTACGATTGTATAGCAAACAGAACTCGTATCTTTTCAATGGTCTTAAAATTGCGTAACACTGTAAACATTTTAATGCTTTAAAAATATATTTATGCACATATATAGTTTACAAAATAAATTATAATTAATTGGAAAAACATACATTACAGGTAGAAGTGTACTGAGGTTTGAAAAAAAAAACACTAAATATGTACAATTTTACTCTCAGTAAAAAAAAGTTTCATGTAAACAAATGTAAACTGTTTCGTACACAGTACCAGTTGCTGGACATTCTGCATGAAAATAACATATCCGTGTTAGAAAAAAAACATTAATTAGTTTATTCTCTACAGCCACATTTTTTGTATTTCACTTTATGTGCACTTCAAATATAATTATTACAAAAAGGAAGTAAGTATGCTGAAATAATCTATAATCGTAAGCTATGTCACTGATTTGCAACACTTAATAGTTTTTAGGTGTATGTGCCTTTATTAAATAATTTGTAACTTTCATAGTGTATTATTTCTTTCTTGTAAATTAATAACTTTAGTTACTTGTGCATCAAATGTTAACTTTTTGAGAATATGGCGATACACTAATTATGACATAAAACTGAATACGCTATTTGTAATAAATATATATATAAATTATATATGCGTATATGTACACACACTTATTTCCTACTATAACACGTGTTCTTCCTTTGCATGGTTTGTTTTTCTTCCGACGCGCACTTAGCCATAATATGGCCTTCTTTCCCCGTCTTAGTCCATGTTGAATTTTCATGACAGGGAAATCAGCAGCGGTACAACGTTGAGCTCGCCCACTGTTCCACCCAGCAGACGAAAGCCAACTAAAACGGGCACGAAAGAGAATCAGTCTCTCCTGCGAGGGAGGTTGTCACACGTTTTATCTCCTGGTGAAGAACGATCATGAGGGCGCCACAGGCTGGCCAGCACATTCCTGCAAAGCAGGCTATAGGAAATTACGTATTTCTCTAAATCTAATGCTCTGACCTAGTGCAAACTGTACATGTATTTGATGATAAAAAAGTGATCTATGTTCCACGAGTGGTTTTCTTCAGAAATAATAAAACCACGCGTGCTGCATACATTCGAAAATACATTATTTTGTCATTTTCAGTGTATTTTTACATAAAGATCTATGGACACTAGATCGATGCAGGTACTCCAAGAACATCGGCCATAATTTAATCTCTTTTATGTACGAAATGCATTAAAAAAGTTGAATGGTTTCTTCAGAAAACAGAAACTGCCGAAAGTCTGCAGTACATTTTCGGGAACATGTAGGCGAGCGCCTTAACTTCTTCGCTTAACGCTAGAATGCATGAGCTGTCCGGTGCAACATACTCGCGTCTCGTCAACAAACAAAGCCACATTATGTTACTGTAAAACAAAATAAAATTACGCTACTAAATTAACAAAACTTTAAACGCCAAAATGAAGACAGTGCACACCCAATACGGAAACCAACTAGTTTATACCCGGCGTCTCCACCATAAATGTGTCAGGAGGTTGGGCATGGTAAAATAAACAAAATAAATAATTTAGAATGTGGAGAGTGTCATCAGATTGAAAATTATGTTAAAAATATAATTTTATCAGGCAACTCCCACCATAAATGTGTCAGGAGGCTGTGTGTAGTAAAATAATTAAAATAAATAATGTGTGAGTCAATGTGAAATGTTAGCTTAAAATGTGTTGAATGTTGTAAACTGGGGGATGTGTGTATATCTGAATACCAGCTATGCTAAGACTACAAGGTGGAAATCAAAAACAAAAATCACTAATAAATGAACAAGCAATTGACTGAACTTTAAGACAATCCATGAACACAAAATGAACTCTGTAATTATTAAATATAATTGCGGGGAAATAAATATGTAGCCCCTTTAGTCAAATAAAAGCAATAATCACTTTAAAGACAAGATTTCCACCTTGTAGCCTAGCAGCATAAATAACTAATGTTTGGGAGAGCACAACAAAATTACTGAAACTGAGGAATTAAACTGCTTGGCAACAGATGTGTGCGAGAGGGTAATGTGAATCGAACAGATACGCTATCGCCCCATACGGGTCGCGTGTCCTATCTTGTGTGTTTAATTGTACTTTTCGACATTGTCACATACAATCAACTGTTAAAAAAGTAGCTTAATTAAGATACATGTTCTGCAGTAAGAGAGGTTACATCTAGAGTTAGAGATCCTGTGGAGTTTTTTTAACAAACTGAAATTTTTAATTTTTTTTTAGATTTGTTTTATGCATTAAAGCCAGTAAAATGTTTTTCCAACATTCTAACGAGAATTGTTTGGAGGTGTGTGTTTGTGTATGTATGTGTGTGTGTGTATGTGTGTATATATATATATATATATATATAATAGAATGAGATGAAAACTTGTTGCACTTAGCCTAAAAATTTAAAAAAAATTAATTATAAAAAACTTCAAAATGTGATTAACTTATAAACTCACTTTTTTGTAATTGTTTTCTAACTTTTTGTAATGATGCACTGTAAAAAAAAAGTTTTTTTTATAATTGTTACAAATATTTTTAATTTATACTATCATTAACATTATTGCATTTACAAATATGCTAAAGTTTCACATATTTTTTTTTTAATTTTTATGCATACAACAGATACACACACACGTACATTTATTGCTAAACTGCAAAATAATTGTATACATATTATTTGCTATTTTTATAATTGCTGAATTATTTCTGCCATCAATTTGAACGTCACATATACAAATTGATGTCAGCCAAAGGGCCAGCGTATGGGTTAAGCCCATAATGGCACAACTGTGCAATATCAACAAGGCTTATGCCTCATTTTCAGACTCTCCCATAATTTTCCCGCATCCACGCAGTGTAATTGTGCATGTAATAGTGAGTGTAATTGTCTTTTCATTTCCAGCAGTGTACATCGAGGCACGGGACACATTTAAACATGCCACCATGCTTGTGCCTGAAAATCACCATGCTTTCAGTGTTTACTTTCATATTGCAGCAGACATTTAGAAAAGCATCATTCAATATCAGCAAAATATTTAACGGCATTTATTATGTAATTTAGTGTGTGCCATTTTCATAAAATTTTAATATCAATCATTTAACATGCACGAGGTACTGGAAATGTGTGAACGCCGTAGCGTGGCAAGGAGCCTTTAGTGGCTGCCTTTCTCGTGGCAGTTCGTCAAAGTCGTCTGGAGAGGTGAGACAGCTGTACGTGTGCACATCAACGTTTGCTGACTGATTGTTAGTTTCAATACACTTCTTTAGTATACCAGTCCACCTTGCTCGCACACGTTACCAGACATCCCCATTGCATTGCGCGTCTGCTAAAACTAATAAGTATTACCATTTTGGTACTTTTAAACTTAAAATCCGCATTGGTATTATCACCGCCACGTGGCTAGGGAATTCTGTATCGAGAGCCATCCAAGCTCATCATTCATTGTACGAGGAATATCGCAGCTAATCCTTGTTCATTATCATTCGACGCATTCGTTGCTATCAATATGTTATATTTCAGTGTAATTTTGAGGGCATAATTCATGTTTTTGTGACCGACCATGTGCAGGTTACCTAATCACCATTGTGCTCCAGTGTTCATATAAGCAGTGCATCTACCACTCATTTCATTATCACGCATTCATGCAAGTCACCTAGTGGAGAGCATCATCGTGTGTAAGGTGTGTTAAGTGCCGTTCATCATACATCCGGCGCAATGTATCCCGTCACACTTTGCGCAGGACTACTAACATCACTTATCGAGCTCTACCCCACTTTAACGTGCACAGGAACGGCTGCCCTGTGGTCTGTTAGCTAGGAGAGCGCTCATTTCAACCAACACTATCTACGTCCGCTTCCAAGTGAACTTGACGGCCCACCCTAGCGGCCGCCAGATCCTCGCTGCTCAAGGAAGTGCATTTTCATAATCTGTAGAGTCATATCTGCTTCGCACAGACCACATAACAACCATGTGCGATGTACCGGCAGGTCAGTGTCACTGCGCAGAGACAGCCATCACGTGTTAATCCAGTAATCAATCATCGCAGTGCTTTGTCAGAGTCGCATAACTACGGCTACCTCGTGCGCGCATAAGTAATTGTTTCTGGCACTGTGTAATGCGTGTTAATAAATCATACTGCATTGAACCGTCGTGTTACGTAATTTTTCAACATCCTATATTCACAGTGTAACCTTTGTAGTGTATCAGGCGTACTGGGGGCCAACACCCAGTTATAAAATAAGTCAGCATTCAGTTTCAATGTACCGGGTGGGATATCGAACACGCCGAACGTACCACACCCTGAGGCATAAGTCTCGAAGTGCAATACCTGGGGAGTATTGCTGGCGCTCTTTCATCATAAAGCATAGATTCATAGCAGCAGCTTAGTTCGCTAGCCCAATCACACCCAACAGCGTTAAAATATACAGTAATTTCACTTATGAATTTGAATACTTGTGTAGACATAACTGCACATAATTGCTACACCCTAAAACATGTAACATTTTTTTATATTTTTATAATCACAGAATTACTTTACTTATGATTTTGAAGATTTATGTACAAGCAACCACACAACATTGCCACACTGTAAATAAAGTGAAGTTTTTTTTTTGCTATTTTTATTATCACTAAATTATTTCTACTATCAATTTGAACATCATCTCTACAAATATACTGGAATTTTGCTTATGATTTTGAAGATTTATGTACAAACAACCACACAACATTGCTACACTGTAAAAAAATGTAAAGTTGTTTTGCTATTTTTATAGTTACTGAATTATTTCTACTATCAATTAGGACATCATATCTACAAATAAACTGGAATTCCACTTACGGTTTTAAAGATTTATGTACACGTAACTACACAACATTGCTACACTGCAAAACAATTTTTACTATTGGTATAAATATGTGATTATTTCTACTATCAATATCAAAATCACAAAATTAGTTTTTCATATCGTAGAAGTATGTAGACACACATGCAAACATCACTGATACACTGCAAAAAATTGTAATATTTTTTGTGAATTTTATAAATGTTTTGTTTCCACCATGTATTTCAAAATTTTATTTATAAATACACTAACATTTTGGCAGATTTATAAACAGATACCGCACACAATATTACTACACTGCAAAAATGTTAGTAATTTTTTTTTGTAAAAAAGTTATATGTTATTATTTTTTTCCACAGTCTGTATCAAAATTAAATTTCCTAATATTCTGAATATTTACTAATTATTTTGAAGAAATATTGTGGACACATACACAAACCATTGCTACACTGCAAAAATGCAATTTTTGTAAATATTATATTATTTCTACCATCAATCTCAAAATAACATATAATAATCTTTAGCATAGTATTTTGAATAAATATATACACAACACACCATTCGCTACATTGCAATTTTTTTTTCAGTATTATATGTCTACATATTGTATTATTTCTACCATCAATATCAACGTTAAATTTTCAAACATATTGACATTTCACTTATATTTTGAATAAATATGTTCTCACACACACACATACTGTTGCTACACCGTAAAAAATTTACAATACATTAAGCAATTTTTGTATATTTTATAGTTTCTACCATCTATCTCAGAATTACATCTATAAATGTACTACTAAACTGTCACTTTTTATTGACACATACACCACAACGTTGCTATACTGCAAAGTGTTTGATAATTTTTTTTGCAAATTTTTATAAATTTAGAATTATTTTACAGACAATTTCAAAATTAGATTTACAAATATCCTGAATCTTCAGTAATTTTTTGAAGATATATGCACACAACACACATGTACACACAGACATTATTGTACATAGCAAATATAAACAAACAAGACACATAATGTTTACTGAAATTCGTATTTTGTAAATATTACTGCACAATAGAATTTTTATAACGTGAATATTGAGTCTCACAGACAAAATTTACGGAATTAATGAATTTTACGTGAACAATTGTATTACAACCTTGTGTTTTATTCATAGATACTGAATAAACCCTTAGGGCACACAGACAAAACATAAAATTTTTGGAAAAGTTTTAGAAATGTACCTGTGCTGGGACAACACAAAACATGTTGGCAGTTTTGTGCATAAAAATGTTCTTTTGTTGCAATTGTGGCGAAAAGTCATTTATTTTACCTAGAAATTTTTTGCAGTGTGAAATATGGTAAACCATGGATGAATACAAAGTCCTACCCATCCCACTTGGTGTCTTTTCTTGTTGACTATTTCTTTGTGCTATGCTTGCAAACATAGCATTGTCTTTGCTGCTGTAGGCACACTGGAGCAGGAAAGTATCGTACTGTGAACCGCAAAGGGGTGGTAACATATGAACGGCACCCACCTTTGGAAGGGATGCGAGTTGGACAGAACTCTTCCAGTAGTTGCCGAACAAGGTTGAGGCGGAACTGTGCCAACTTAATTTTTTTCTTGGTCTGACGTTGTACAAGAATTCAAAATAATTATATACAAAAACATGCAAAAACAACTTCTTGTACCATTTCAGGGACTTCCTAGTACTGTCCAAAAAACTTATTTGCATATCGCCTTTATCAATTAACCCCACGTTTTTCATTTTGTACTCGATTACTGACAGAGGCTTCAAAATATTTTCCCTTGATGTGCAATCCTTTTTACCTCTGTTTCTGTAGTACTGGTGCGGGAATCATTTGTGGTACTGATGTAATTTCTGTCTGAATCAGAATCACTGATCAAACTGTCATTGCCACTCGCTGATTCCCAGTTGTAAATAATTTCACCAAGTTCTTTTTCAGAAAGTGCTTCTCTGAGGAAAGGTTTAATTTTGATTATATGGTTTGTGTAAAATAACACCAAATCATACTATATAAAATGCAACATTATTTCATTCGCAAAAAAAATCACACATACCGTACAGCTGCACGAAAAGTAATGTTTATTTTTCTGCAACATGCGTTATTTTGCGTGATTCTTTTGTGCAACAAAAGACAAAATATTTTATTGCAACATATGGCAAAGTGACATAGTAAATGGTTTAAAATTGCATTTTGTAAAAAAATATATACATATTTGTTTTAACTTTAAATAAAACCTAACTGTGGCTGCCACGACACATGTTGATTGAAAGGCGAATCCAAGTGGATTATCGGTGTAGTATCAATCTTCATGAACGTGTAATATAACCCTAAACAGTTGAAATAATGAATGCTAGATAGCAGCACATGCCAAAAACCTCTCAAATGTAAATGTACGACAATACTACTTTGAGACACTTCGAAAATGTATATTTACGTGCATACTCTGGTGTACCACTATAAATTTGCTTGTATATATATGGTCATACTCCTCAAAGGGTTAAGGGGACTACAGACCGATTACTTGAAATAAAAGAATGAATTCAAATAATTGAAGTTTATTACAAATAAATAAAGTAAAACTGTACAAAAATAAATATTACATTATTGGTATTCAAAAATAGGTGTACAATTTGGAAAAGGTTTTAAAGCATGAAGTTACAAAAATATGTTATAGGTGATGAACAGTAATAACAATATTCTGAAACATTTAGTAAACAGCAATTGTACTGGCCAACAACAAATACACGCATAAATGTATCCACGACTATTACACCAAAAACCGAACACGAAAACCAGGGGAATTAATAATGAAGAATAATAATAAAAATAATAAACAGAAATAATACTAATGGTTTTGAAGTTCCTGTCCAGCGAAGTCTCATCTGCCTCGGGGCTACTTGAAGTCTTCTTATTTCATATTAAAATTTTAATATTTAGTTATTAACTGATAGAAAATCAATAATAAACAAAAACTAACTAATCTGAAAAAAACCTGCCATCTGGCAGCCCGAGCACTTAGGCCTACGACTCGCCCATCAGAGCATCGCCATGCTCGCCTAAAACTCAACAAAAGCTCCAAAAAAAGGCTTAACAAAAGACAAGTGTCAAGTTCTGGTGGTTTGAATGACAAATAGAATTGTTGTTGAACAAAACAGAATAGAGCCATTTTTGCCACAGATTTTTACTCAGTACTGTTCTCATTACAGTAGCTTGAACATAAAGGTAAATTTTCTCAACACGTATTCATTCTGACACTAAGTATTTTCTACCACACCTTTTCCTGGTGTGGTGATTCTCGTAAGTTGGGAAAGGCAAAATATGCTGTATTACATTGTTAATGGTGTTATAACGTGTTTTATTACCTGGAATATGTTTACCTACATAGATCTGATTTAACCAAACCCACTGGTTGAATTTTATTCAGCATGATGACAACTGTGTTGGAAATATCTATGTGTTTAAGAACACGACAGATTTTATTAATTTTATTATTTGGTGTTAGATTTTAATTCACTATTTATTGTCAAAACAGCATAAAAGGGAATTTTCTTTCCATCTTATTGAATTCCCATCTCATTACCTTGAACAAGCTATAACCCGACTATCTAGACACGAATGGATTTACTTCTGTTTAACATCAATGCTCTTTTCCTCATCCCAATATGAGTAAAAATTTGTACTCTTCATTTTCAGTTATGCATTCAAGAGCATTTCGTCCTGCATGAGCATGGAGTTTTTAATTCCCTGGCACTTACAATTTTATCTTTTTTGCTCACATATTCCTCTCCTGAAGCCTGGTTGGTTTTACATTTGGACCACTTTCTGCAGAATTGAACCAACCCTCACAGTACCTACAAAAATTGAGACATTTGCAGTTAAAGTTGAATGTTGATAAACAATCCCCAACAAGGGTTACCTTGTTAGTATTCATTTCTGCAGTTACTATAGAGTATATATTTTGTATATTTAAATACAGTTTAAGAATATGTTGATAAATAATCACTTTGAAATTAATTATTATCTGTTGGTTCCTTTCTGCAGAATGGTATTATGTATAGTTTGTTCTATGGTATTATTCGAGTAGCAGTTATAATATTATGATATTAAAATAAATACCGGTAACATATATTATAAAACAGGATCAAATTCTTTTGTAAGAAATATTTTTAATGAGATTTTACATACATTGACTAAATAAAAACCATTTAATTTATCTATATTTATAATATAACCATCAGATTACCAGGTTGAACATGTACTCTAAACAAAATATTGATACATAAACTAAAACAAAAGCATTTAAATTGTAATGTCCAGACTCTACCGAAATATTGGAAATAAAGTCACGTAAATTACATGTAAACCACTATTGCTCAGCAAAATGTGGAACCCCAGAAAAGCCATCAACATCACCTTGCACATGTTTAATTCCAACGAAGTTCTTATAGAAGTCTTTGGCATCAATTGGTATTAAGAGCATTACAGATTCTATATCTCAAAGATTCAGAATAGTTATTGGTTTGCTGTTTTGTCACAGAGGGACAAGTTCATCATGGAAACCTGTTAAAGGTCGGCCACTTTGACATTTCTTTATGTCAATTTCCGAGTACTCACTTTCAAAGTCTTTTCCTCATGAAAATAGAAAAAGGCTTGCTCTTCTCTAGCATTATTTTTCTGGTTTGTAATGGTGGAAACTTTTCTTTATTGTCATTAAACCAAGTAACATGGTTTCTTTCTGCAGAATGTCAAATCAGCCATTTAAGATTCAATATTTTTTACAACTGCATATACATAATAGCACAATCCATTCGTATGTTTGTTCTTTTCAGCATTACTCAGAATGGACATTAATGCTTCAGTTGATGTGGTTAACTAATTTTTTAAAACTTTTGTGGGTTGGTTCGTTTCTGCAGAAAGTGGTTCATTTATTATATACACATTTCCTGGGGTTTCTGACTCGTGTCCTACATTGTTGTTCAAAAATATTTTGTTGTTCACCTGTCTTCTGAAGCTTTCTTGGTTGCTATGGTGTTTTTCTACTGCACCATTATCTGTATCAAAAGACTCCCCACCTGAAGGGATGCATTCTTTATCTACACCAGGATCATCAACTTCATCAATGTACAAACATAAGTCCTTTACGAGCATTATTTTTCTTAATGGAGCAGGTTCACTGGAAGTACTGCATTATGGACCTGAAACAACAGAAGCAGAAACACTTTTAAGCTAACATGATAAACACATTTTACTGTAAGAAATTATTAATCATTATTGACATTTAACACTTGTTAACAGTAAGAAGTTCTACCAATTTTTGTAAAAGAAGCCACAAAATACTACGCAACATTATATGCGTATGCAAACACATTTGTGGAATTTTGTATACTTCTGGAACTTAAATACAGTAAGTCCTCTGTTTACGTCAGTGTTACCTTCTTGACAAGCGAAATGTAAACAGAAAAAATGCAAGTTGAGTCATCAGACGTGGTCTACAGCCAAACAGCTTAAGTCTGTCAGCCAGCGGCGAATAGAACGCAGACATGCTACCATGTGAGTAGACAAACAGTAAAAATTACAGCATAAGAAACAAGTCCTACAACTTACTAGCTTTTTAGCATGGTTATTTTAACTTTGGCTTTACATTTAACAGCTACAGTATTTAACAAACAATACAGATATGTCTTTAATATTTGTGTGTTTGTAAACATGTTTGTATTCTTTCTTTAATAAAAGAACATGATATAACATAGTAAAATTAAAAAAAATATGAGTTGCGTGTAACAAAAATGTATTAATGATGCTGCATTCTGCATTTACTATGTAAAGATATAAACATAGTTTAGCGCTTCACGTCCGTGTGTACGAGAAGGGGTCTAGACACATTGTGTTCAACGTATTTGTTTACTGCCATGTCATCTTCCCCAAACTGCATTGCCATGCACAATTATACAAGCACTTGGAGATCAGGCAGCGGCTGGAGACTTGACAAGGGTCTGCATTCTAGCGACGTGACTCAACCAACATGCAGACAATCACTACTGGCAGCCTGGCCAGTGATACGTGGCATGCAATGTGCTGCAATCCCACACATGTAGGGATGTGTGTAGTTATGTGCTCAATCTTATTACAAGCTGGTTTTTTTCCCACCCCCTAACTTTGTGGGGTGATTTTGTAAACTTCTGCATCACACAAGAGGCAGAGGGAGAGAGATGCACGCTGGTGGTATCAGTAGCCATTTTATCAGGCATCACATTGGCACCCTCGGAAAGTATTAGACAGTCGCGTGGTTCCAAAAGTGTACTTTTGACTCACTAAGGCCATGCTCTACTGTTTCAACTGTTTTTCTGATAATTATTTTTTAAGCTTACTCAAGAAAACGAGCAGATGTCACAATTCTGCTTGGCACTTTAGTTTAAAGTAGTTTTTCCCATGACAGCTAATTCTTTTTTCAAGAAAAGAAATGACACAGTTTCAGCTAATAAGTCTAGTAATAAAAATTTAGTTTAATACACAATTATCTAAAACCATTCCATGTAATGTCGTGATAAAATTAGTGAACATTGTGAAAACTATTTTAAACCAAACTACCAGGCAGATTTTTTATATCTGCTCTTATTTAGGATTAAAAAATAATTACAACAAAAACAGGAGAAATAGGGGAGCCTGCCTTTAAAATCTATGTCACAAAACAATAAATTAAAACACTGTTTATTTATGTCAACCACCCTCTCGTCTGTATCAAAACGTCACAAAATTTCCATTTTAGTGGCTAACGAGGCAGGTGTTCCTATCTTTATTTTTAAATAATTAAATTTGAAAATAAATTCAGCTGTTTGGAAGCTATCTCACAAAGTAAAAATCATGAATTGCAGTTTATAGCACAAAGTTAACTGTAAATCGTTTAAAACTTTGCCTAACGCACTGTTATCACAGTGACTGAAGGGCCATGGGGCTCTACAGAGGTGAAGAGGAAATTGCTGAGTCATCGCAGGAAGTGAAAAATGTATTGTCACTTTGGCGTATGTGGGCAGGTAGGTATATGAAAAGCAGGTAGCATCTGACAGAGCTTTGGATAAGACATTGCATGTGTATCTTGCACTACGTAGCACAAATAAAATGTAAATCTAATACACTGTCCTCAATTTATGTATGATGTTCTGGTTAAACCATAGAGGCTTTGGGGAACATAGTAAATTACGTTATTCTGAATCCACGACTACTGTAATTGAAACATTGGTAGTCAAACATCAGTGACAGTAATCCGGAAGAACGTAAAGCTGTACAATTTAAATCGAGGACTTCCTGTACTTTTATTCCCTGTTTCCTCAAATATTTACAGTTGAAATTTTATCACAAAAATAACCATGAAGTATTCAAAGACAGCTCATAGCATAGATTATAAGGTTGAGGTTATGAAAAATTAGACACTGAACTTAACCATGACCTGTATATACCTGCAGGGGAGATATTTTTAAGATTCTTAAGTAATTTTTATTGTTTTTCTAGCTTAAAGATTAATTTCTGACCCCATAGTTTATTCTGTACATTACAAATGCAATAAACATAGTATTCCAACTGAACTACAAACACTTGACAAAAAACTCACCATAAAGTTAAAAGTGGGAACAACTTCAAAGCATAGATATAGGAATAAACAGGGGCCGGAATGTTGTAAACCAACTGAATATCTTTTGTTTCTATTGCTGTATTGTGGTGCACAAACACTGAAATAAGAAGTTGTTAGTTTCATACATAAGGTGCCTTAATTAAAAAACTAAAGAAGAAACTGCAGGAGTGATTTGGCTTAAAAGGTTAGTACAGACATCTATAGATCTACAGAAAATTTAATTGCTAAATAACAACTTGTATTCATTGTACATCACAATAAAAAAGGGGAAAAAAAAGGGGAAAAAAGGGAGGCGGGGGGGGGGGTTCAAGAGATTCCTTTCAAATCCAAAGGTTAGACCACACTAGGCATTTTATTATGTCCTATCAGGCATAAAAATCAGTTACTGTTGTCTGTTAAAACATAAAAACACTATGTCCAGCTGGTGACTGTGAAAAAATAACTGCAGATATAGGCAAAGACATGTCCACATAGTGTTGTATGCCTCTAGATGACATGTGATACAGTGTGTGTTTAAAGCAGCTTACATTTGTAACAGTAGGCTCTGGACATATTGTTGTATACTACTAGAAAGAACTTAAACTTACGGTTAAGTTATTGGAAAAAAGGGACTTTTGACAAAAAGTGAATACTGTGTCTTATGTCTATGAGGTACAGATATAATCATAAAACTCAGAACAACTCTAAACAAATAGTAATATGATAAATGTATGTTTGGTATGCCGGTACAAATTGTACTGAATTCGGTCTTGAGGTTTAAGTGTGAATTTCATAGGAAATATTCACAAATACAAATGCATTACATTTGATAAAATGAGTCGGGTGGCAGTTACCACTTCATATGTCCGCGACCTCAGGTCATACCGTATCGCTGGTCTAACAATCAAACCCATCACAAAAGTTGCATCTTCTCTTGGGCATTGTTTTGTAACATTTTTGCATAATGTGTTTCAAAAGTCAATAAAGATCTCTGGTATAGAAATTCCACCAGGAACAACAAATAACGAAAGCTTAGATGGGCTTACACACAATCAATATTACTGACTGAACATTGCGATAATAATAGCTTGCACAAGTCAAACTTTAAAATGCGTTTGTAGCTCACAGCTGCCGTGTCGGAAACTACATCATGCCTTGCATTGTAAAATGTAGGAAATTCACGATTATTTCAATATTACTCCTACATTCCTGGGCAAAGGGTTGAAGTATAGGACATACAGTATCTAGAATTTTCTGGGCATTTGGTAACCCTAAGCGTGGCAAAATACGCATAGAATAAAAACATTCTTAGTATTTATATTTTTTACACTGCAAAAAAGTTTATTATACAATATCCTAAAATTAAATATTGATGGTGTTTTGCATGAAGGGTGTTATGAATTGTTATATTTAACTCTAACTACAAGTATTACAACCGTGTCGCAAGATGACAACAACCATGTTGGCCCGCCATTGACAAAACACACTGTCGGCCGTGACCACGCTGGTCACAACACAGTCTGCCGACCAACGAGCCATAACTACTACTATAGTCATTAACAGTCTAAAATCAACCAATCACAACATGAATAAGCCCCACATATGTTTTTTGCAAAACACCATCAAATAATTGTTGATTGTCCTACTAGCACTAAAACTGTTTGTGTATGATAAAACTCACACCAAATAAAAATAAAAATCAATTAATTTATTTGCATGGCAAAAATACGATATCTACATAATCTTGAACCAATGTTATTTGAAAATTGAAATTTTCCTTCGTGTAGTTACTTGTCGGAATGGTGCTAAAAGAGGTCTAATATAGCAAAATTCGCATAAAATAAAATATGTATAATTTACACATTTGGATTGTAAATATTTTCATGATTTAAATTTAATAAGAGGATTCACATTATTATTTATTGCTCAAATGGTGCAAAAATTTATTCAGTATGGTAAAACATACTAAAAATATATAAATAAATAAATTTTTTGCAATTGCATTTTTACACTGTAAACATTTTTATTTGATGATCTAAAATAGTTTGCAACCACTTTCATTTCACAACAAGGATTATACCTTTGACTGTGTAGTGTGTTCAAAACATTTTTTATAATGCTGTAACAAACACACCCAATGAAAATATAATATAGCTACCTGTAAACAGGCAGTACATCACTAAAAATACTGTGGGGACCACTGTTATTACTTGAATTGTGGACTAGGTAAGTTACCTAAGGAAGTTCACAAGAAACTAAAAAAATTTGAATGTGTAGTATTTATACAAGGCAATAATTAAGACAGAACAAGTAAATACCTACCACGCACATATTTTTGTTTCACTATTATACGTAAACCTGTGGTGCACGAGGCACACATTAGTCCATTGGCGTGGTGGAGGAGATTTGGTAATGCTTGGCTGAATTTACCCCCCCCCCCCCACACACACACATACAACACAGTGCCCTAGTTGCCATATTTACATAGTGATTCTTTTCCCTAGGCCTAACTGTTTTGGTGTAAGCTCTGCAGAATGAGTTTGCTGAGTGTGTTATTTTGGAAATAAAATCTGGAATGCAAGTGGTAATGGATGTAAATAGTTAACTATCCACATGTATTAAGGTACACATGGCTGTATTTATCAACTCTTAATGTAACATGGAAAGCACAATAAATAAGTTACGAAATATTACAGATGATGAATACATTATGAAACATAAATAATTACATAACATACCCTACCCTAAAATATAACAAAAAATATAAAGTTTGACATTATGCTGTGTCCAAATTTCATGTCACAACAGGTAGGACCAGTGTTTAATGTAGCCCGGGAGGCACACTGGCTTGTGAGGAGAAGAGGGGGCTGGCTGACGGATAGGCTTATCATGGCGGAAGTCTGACCACTGTGGGTTGGGAGAAATGTGATCACATAAAGCAAAGGTGGTGAAGAGCCTGCCCCTCTCTGGATGTTGAAGGTTGAGGATCACCTGGATTGTTCTGTGAATGGCACCTCACAAACGTGTCAAAAGTTGATGGAGTTGTCTCACACTTTTTCTTCATAGAAGATAGCCTGAAATCTCATGGTACAAACACTGACATTCTCAAAATGATCAGTGTCACAATATATGGATTATAACTTTAATAACGCAGAGTCTATCAAATAAAAAACCTGTGCCAGGCTATTTTTGGGAATGTATTTCATCCATAGTAACTAGTTGGAGACTCAGCTTATTTTCAACAAAATTTTGTAATTCTTTCAACAGAATGAAATCGTGAAAATTCATTGTTGCTCACAAGATGGTCATTGATGTCACTGGCATTCACTTCAAGCTCTATTTGGTGTGCCAGTTACATACAAATTTCCGTTGCATGCTGAAAATCCACGTGCTTGAATCTATATCCGTTAACTTTACTTCACTGAAACCTTTAAAGTATTAAACCACATCTGGGTAGAGTTTATTTCACACTGTTTACAGTGTTGTATTCTATTGTTCATCCTACAATGATGCAATATTTCTGTAGCATCAAGGATATTGTAACTTTTCCAAATGTAATGCAGGTTTATTTTTTGCAGCTGTCAAATCACTTTTATTGCCTGGGAAAATGTACGCAGAAGGTACGCTTTCAGAGTCACAGTAGCATATTGATCCATTGGTTGTAAAAGTGAGGTGGTTCGAGGAGGCAAGTAAACAACTTTCATGTCAGGCTGAACATTGTCTAAATTATCTGGATGGCCAGGTGCATCGCGTCATCCAGGAGAAGCAGCACTTTAAATGGGATCTTTTTTCTTGCACAATATTACGTTACCTTGGGAACAAAATGATGAATAAACCAGTCTCCAAAAAGTGCATGTGTAACCCAATTAAAAGAAGTTTTAGTTTCTAGTTGCAAGAAGCATTACAACCAACCATAACAGTGATGCAATCTTTTGCAGCTTTGAATCCAGGCATAGATTCCTCTTCCTTTGAAATTGTTGTATGTTTGTTGTTTGTTTATGTACGGTCAAGGGATGTGGGATCTGGAAGGTTGGCAGGAGTTGTTTTCTTGTAAAGAGAGTAAGGAAGTTGGAGAGTGAAGTGTGTAGAGCTATATTGGATATAAGATGAATAATAAAGCAGTATACAACATTATTAGAGACGAGGATGGGATCGGCGGAAATTCAGGGAATTGTGGTGACAACCAGTAAGGTTGTGCATCTCCTGGAAAGAGGAATTACAAGACAAGGTGGCAGAGATTGAAGTTGCGGCGGCGGTTGCATCATGGCGTTTGGGAAGATTTCTGAGTTGAACATCACGGAACCCGATACTTGGGCCCAGTACAAGGTCAGATTTTCTTTTTTTGCGGAAGCAAATAAAATTACGGACGCAAAACAGCTACGGGCGACATTTCTTACAGTGATAGGTGAATCGGCGTTAGCCTTATTAACCTCACTAATTATGCCTAAGGAGTTAGTTGATGTCAGTTATGAAGAATTAGTAAAGGTATTAGACAGCCATTTCAATCCCAAGAAGAATGAGATTGCAGCATGCTTTGTTTTCGCAAACCGTAAGCAACAGAATACCGAAACTATTGCGGAGTTTGTTGCGGAATTGAAACGGTTCTCAAGAGGATGCAATTTTCAAGATCTGGAGAAACAATTGTTGATACGCATTGTGTGTGGAGTTAAGTATGAGAGACTGCAACATCAGTTGCTAGCTGAGTCAGACCTAACCTACGATAAGGCAATCAAGATCTCTGCTGCGTTTCAAGCTGCAATTAGGAATGTCGAAACTATTTCAGATGCACAGAATGAAATTAAACAAGTTAGCGAAGGCAGCTGTAGTACTTCTGAGAAGACTCAAGAATGTTGTCATATTAGTAGTGGCAAGAAAGAAACCAAGTGGAAGGATAGTGCAAAAAAGAGTGATACGGTAATTGTATGTTTCCAGTGCGGTGTGGTGGGACATAAAGCACCAGAGTGCAGACACAAAAATACCATCTGTTTACGTTGCCATAAAGTAGGTCATATCAAGAGAGTATGTCGCAGTAACAGCAGTGCTGAGAGCAATAAGGCAGGCAAATCAGGTGTATATTGTACAGACTCTGGGCTGGACAAAAGTGAGCATGAGTGTCCTAGGGAAGAACATTATGGCTCATTGTTTAATTGCACCCTTAATATGGACAAGGTTAAGGCATACAAAGTGCTTTTGCAGTTAAATGGGAAATCTCATGAATTTGAAGTAGACTCGGGTGCTGCATTGACTATTATAAACCATGATGTATTTATGAAGCTCTGGCCTAATATGAAGAACAGACCTCTTTTGCAACCCAGCAAAGTTTGTTTAGCTTTGTGGGGAGGAAAGCCTGTGCCAGTGCATGGGCAAGTTTCTGTAAGGGTTAATTTCAAAGGTAAATGTTCTGTTCAGGATTTAATTGTAGCAGATTCTGGTGGAAGAAGCTAGCTAGGCAGAAATTGGTTTGCAGACCTTGGAATATCAATACAAGGAATCCATAGCATTGAAGGAAATGGTATTTTGAAAGAGTATGAGCCATTGTTTCATGAAGAAGGATTGCCACCTTTGAAAGTACCACCTGTCCACATTAAGTTGCAGACTGACTCAGAGCCTAGATTTTTGAAAGCAAGATCGGTAGCAATACCATTACGATCTCGTGTGCATGAAGCCTCAGACAGTCTAATTAATGAATGGGTACTGGAACCAACAACATTTTCAAGTTGGGCAACACCTGTTGTACCGGTGTTAAAAAAGAATGGCAGCATACGCATCTGCGCAGACTACAGTAATACTGTAAATCCATGTGTTCAGCAAAATGCATATCCACTGCCCACAATCAAGGAGCTCTTGGTTAATCAAGGAGGTGGGATAGTGTTTTCACAGCTGGATGTGAAGCAAGCATATTTCCAACTGCCTGTGGATGATTCTACTGCCGAAATTCTGACATTAAGTACATCAAAGGGACTCATGCGTGTACGCCGGTTACCACAAGGGTTATCTGCAGCTCCTGGCATATTTCAGCATTTTATGGAGCAATTATTGTCAGGGCTTCATGGTGTTGCTGTTTTTTTGGATGACATTGTGATTGCAGGATCCAGTAACCAGGAACATGATGTTAGATTAAAAGAGGTTTTGCACAGGATGACGGAAGTGGGAATGACCCTAAATAAAGGTAAGCGTCATTTTAGAGTGCCAGAAGTGACTTTCCTTGGGTTTACTGAGAACAAGGATGGAATTCAGCCAGATAGTGAAAAAGTTCGTGCTCTTCATGACGCGCCTGAGCCAAGAAATAAAACCGAATTAAAGGCCTTTCTCAGTCTTTTAAATTTTTATGAAAGCTTTTTACGAGGAAAAGCAGCATTTGAGAACTGTAAGACACTTTTGCAGACAACATCAGCAGCCCATTATGATGAAGACAAACCACTTATACTAACTTGTGACGCAAGCCCATATGGGTTGGCGGCAGTGTTAGCAGTGAAGGAGAAAAATGGGCAGGAACGGCCTTTAGCATTTGCCTCCAGGACTCTGTCGGCCACAGAATGTAACTATGGCCAGTTCGATAAGGAAGGTCTTGCATTCGTATATGGAGTGAACAAATTTCAAAAATATCTATTAGGATGGACATTTACAATTTTTTCTGATCACAAGCCTTTGTTCGGGGTATTTGATCAGGACAAGCCCATGTCTACTACGTTATCACCTCGTATGATACGGTGGCGACTGTTCCTCTCCTCATTTTCCTATACTCTCAAGTACAAACCAGGGGAGCGATTAGGACATGCTGACGCATTAAGCTGGCTGCCTTTGCCCGAGACAGTGGAAGACCCTCCGCATCCAGCTGATGTACTTTTCCTGGAATCTGAGGATGCTCCATATGATGCCGCTGACATTGCGGCAGCCACAGATGATGATGTGTTACGAACAGTAAAGACATGGGTAGAAAATGGGCGAGTCAATCTTGAGGATTGTCGGATGGTGCCAGAAGCTGGAAAATTCAAGGCACGTATTAATGAGCTGTCACTATCCCGTGGTTGTGTCCTGTGGTCTAATCGTGTTGTCATTCCACAACGTTTGCAAAAGCTAATTCTTGAAGAATTTTATTTGCATCACCCGGGCATTGTAGCAATGAACAAATCAGCAAGATGCTATTTCTGGTGGCCAGGTCTCGATGCAGACATTGAGCAGATTGTAGGGTGTTGCCAGTTATGCCAACAAACAAGGCATAGCAGACCAGCAATATGAAATTCGTTTTGGACAAAACCTAGTCACAAATGGCAACGGTTGCACATAGACTTTTTAGGCCCATTACAGGGACGAAACTTTCTTATCATTGTAGACACCTACTCAAAATGGTTAGAGATCATTCCGACACGTTCAATAACTTCCGAAGTCGTAGTATCAGTTCTGCGAAACATCTTTGCCACACATGGATTACCTGAGTGGATAGTGTCCGACAATGGCACTAACTTTACATCGGAGGAATTTACTATGTTTTTACGGAGGAATGGCATTCAACACGTCCGTACACCTCCCTACCATCCAGCCAGCAACGGTATGGCAGAAAGAGGAGTTCAGACTGCAAAGAATGCACTAAGGCGAATGTTGAATCTAAATATTAATAGTGAACTACCCCGTTACCTGCTAATGCAAAGAAACACTCCCAGACTGGCCACAGGAAAATCATCGGCAGAGCTACTTTTCGGTAGACGGTTACGAACAGTGTTTGACAACATGCACCCAAACCGTCAGACCCACAAACCACAGCTTGTACAGAATTGCAGGAAGTTTCTTCCAGAGCAACCCGTGTGGGAACGGCGACAAGTAGGCGACCTGTGGAAGCCTGCAGTAGTGTTGACTTCAGAAGGACAAGTGTGCTACAAGATTTTGCAAGAGAATGGGATGGTGTCAATGCGACACATGGATCAGTTGCGGGCCCGAAACAAGGATGCTGGCAAGTTGGATACATCTCGTTGCAAGCCAGTACCACTGCAGCAACCAGCAGTCGAAGCCGAAGCGGGAGGTGATCGGTCTCATCCAACAACAGATGAAACTGTCGGAGAAGAAGAAGATCAAGCCCCTTTTCTTGGATTCCCAAATTGCAAGGACACCGAGGAGCAGCTACAACAATCAAGCACAAAACAGCAACAGCTGCAGGGTGCGTCATCCCTTGTGCTGCGACGCTCTCAGCGGGCAGGAGCAGGGGCACACAGTGGATATAAGGACTTTGTATAGAGTAGTGTTGGGTTACCGTGACCAAGTTAATTTTTCTTTAATGTGTGCTAATTTGTTATATTCAGTATATCATATGTTATAATGTACGACCTGACATTAGAGTCTTAGGGAGGACAAGTGTTGTACGCTTGTTGTTTGTTTATGTACGGTCAAGGGATGTGGGATC
This sequence comes from Medauroidea extradentata, assembly GCA_003012365.1. Lineage (NCBI taxonomy): Eukaryota > Metazoa > Arthropoda > Insecta > Phasmatodea > Phasmatidae > Medauroidea > Medauroidea extradentata. Next base: position 22,776 of record PNEQ01095909.1, read on the forward strand.
TGGAAGGTTGGCAGGAGTTGTTTTCTTGTAAAGAGAGTAAGGAAGTTGGAGAGTATATATATAGAGACACGCACACACCCACCCACGCACGCACGCAAGCACACACACACACAGGGTGTTTCTAAATTCGACCATCAAACTTTGGCAGCTAATACCTAATAAAAAATGAAGCGGAAAACATATAGGACACATAGCACCTAAACCGAATAGTACGGGATCAATAAGCCCTTTAAAATTGAAATTAGAAACAGTTTTTTCTCGAAAAATCAGAAACCACATGCGATGAAAGGACAAAACCCAGAACAGTGTTTCATGTTATAGAGATCTGTAATTCCACAGCAAATGCTCGTTCTAGCATTCCGCCATTATGCAAATCTCAGGGGTGACCGCCCTTGTATGTCGTTAAATTTTTGCACTGTTTAGATATGGAAGTATTTGAGGACGAATACTTGGCGAGCATGACATGCATAACAAAAAAGGTCCTCTTGTTGCAAGTGTGTAGGAGACACCATTTTCGTTCACAACGATCATCAAGACCGTATGCTATGTGCGGCGGTACAGTGCATTATAGCATTCGTCCGCCACGTTGAAGCCACACGACATCTACCAACATATGACAAATAATTACGACAGAGTATTTGATCTTGTAATGTTTGATTTAACCGTAGTGAAGATGTGTTATCCGAGGTATGATTTTCTTGATTTTATAAACATGAGGAAATGTGTCAGGATTTTACTACGTATGTGACAAACAAATAAAACCTCGTATAAACATGACGACGACTATTGTTTTTAAGAGGGGTTATCAAGAGCACCTTAGTGTTTAAGTGTAATTAAACAATGTTGAAGGTCCTAATGAAACCTGTTGTGTTTAAAACCCGGCAGGTAGGCAACTAGTACAACACGCATGAAATGGTGGTTGTGTATGTTAACAGGACAAGGTTCCAGACAGTGGTATTAAACATTTCCGTTGATAAATGCGATACATTAGGAGTACAAAACAACAATGTATGTATGACATGTGCATCTACTTCGTATGTACAGTATGTGTCAGTTATAACCTCCCTATGCTAGAAACTCGATGGTGCAAAGAAATACAACAGTACACTATGTAAACACAGAGATCAGTGAAGTTATTGAGACTAATTTGTCAACACATACTACATTGCGGTCGTTTGCCTGTAGTTTATTTGAACTACTTTAAGTTCACATAACATAAATGACAGTGTAACTGTAATACATTAGTCTTACAGGAGGTGCTCAAACTGTCGGCCGCCAACCTCGGCACAGAGTGTACATTGACGATGCCACAATTGTCGAACACTGTAAAACATGCCGGGCGTGGTTCGTATCACTTCTGCAGCAGCCTGTATTTTGGCGACGAGATCCTCCTCAGATACTATTGGAGTCTCGTATACCAAGCTCTTCATAGCCCCCCATAGGTAAAAGTCAATTGGTGTAAGATCTGGGGACCTTGCAGGCCATGACCTCGGCCCACGACGGCCTATCCATTTATTTGGAAATGTGTTGTTTAGGTACTCTCGTACACGCGCACCATAGTGCGGAGGTGCACCGTCGTGCTGAAGCCACATATGTCGTCGAATCTGATACGGGACGTCTTGCCTCATCGGTAAACAATACGATGCGTGGAAAACATGGCTGTACTGTACATCGTTGTAGACACCACTGCACGAACTGTAGCCATTGTGGATAATCTTCAGCATTCAAATGGTGCAGTTTCTGTCGGTGATATGGATGGAGCAGCCTCTCATTTACAACTCTCCACACATTCACGTGTCCAGTGCGGACTGCATGCACCACTTGACGGGTGCTAGTATATGGCACGTCATCAAACCTCCGCAGCACTTCCTGCTCAAAGTTAGGTGTACGTACCGACCTAGGACGGCCTGCGTTTGGCCGGGACACCTGTAACATGTACAGTATTGGAACAGTGATGTCCCAATGTACAATAACGTATGTGATTTAACATAATAATAGTTCTGTGCAGCTCTTGTACTCATCGTGAATGTTCCCTCTTCGCGAAGCCTCCTATCAATACTTGTAAACGTAGAATAATGTGGTACACGTCTGTTCGGATACTTGTCTCTGTACATACACACTGCTGCTCTACTATTACACTGTACAGCTCCATACACTAGGTGCATGTCAGCCATCTCAGACCACGTAAAACGATCCATTTCGTTACACAACTACGTGCGTGTCCTCGCTCTGTTCACAATACTGCAGTATGTTTCGCTGAGTAAATGTCAGAACATATCACATGGAATATCAGGACAAAGACCCTCCACTTGACGGTAGCGTGTGTTTAGCTCGACTCCACAGTGTGGAAAGCGGTTATGACAGACAATAAATTCGTCTTCCCTGTTGTGTCACCACAATTCGCCCCACCATGTTAGGATATTAGAGAAGTACTGTGGACAGCTCATAACGAGGGTGTTTGTTGCCTACCTGCCGGGTTTTAAACACAAAACTGATATCTTTAGGACATTCAGCATTGTTTAACTACACTTAAACACTAAGGTGCTCTTGATAACCCCTCTTAAAAACAGTAGTCATCGTCATGTTTATACGAGGTTTTATTTGTTTGTCACATACGTAGTAAAATCCTGACACATTTCATCATGTTTATAAAATTAAGTAAATCATACCTCAGTATAACACGTCTTCACTACGGTTAAATCAAACATTACAAGATCAAATACTCTGTCGTAATTGTTTGTCATATGTTGGTAGATGTCGTGTGACTTCAACGTGGTAGACAAATGCCATAATGCACTGTACCGCCGCACGTAGCATACGGTCTTGATGATCGTTGTGAACGAAAATGGTGTCTCCTACACGCTTGCAACAAGAGGACCTTTTTTGTTATGCATGTCATGCTTGCGAAGTATTCGTTCTCAAATACTTCCATATCTAAACAGTGCAAAAGTTTAACGACATACAAGGGTGATCACCCCTGAGATTTGCATAATGGCGGAATGCTAGAACGAGCATTTGCTGTGGAATTACAGATCTCGATAACATGAAACACTGTTCTGGGTTTTGTCCTTTCATCGCATGTGGTTTCCAATTTTTCAAGAAAAAACTGTTTCTAATTTCAATTTTAAAGGGCTTATTGCTCCCGTACTATTCGGTTTAGGTACTATGTGTCCTATATGTTTTCCGCTTAATTTTTTATTAGGTATTAGCTGCCAAAGTTTGATGGTTGAATTTAGAAACACCCTGTACATATATATATATATATATATATATATATATATATATATATATATATATATATATATATATATATATATATATATATATATATATATATATATATAGAGAGAGAGAGAGAGAGAGAGAGAGAGAGAGAGAGACATATAAAGCCCTCTGAATCTGCTCACACTTCCATCCACTGTAAGCATGTCGTGAGGAAGCTTTTTTAAAGTGATGGAAATAAGGGCAAATTTTGTGTAAGGGACAATGGCCTGGTTCATTTTTGAGCACATAACCTTGTAATTTATGTGAATATTAGACAAAATTTAAGTAAAACAGTTGTGGCTTATGGTGAATGGGGCAAATTTGTTGAAATGAATGACAGTTTGTTGGAGTTTGGACAAATAGTCTTGTAATCATTATTTTTTTAAGAAGCACTTGTGGATACTAACTGCAAAAATTAAGTATATTTCTTGTAGTTTCACTGATACACAGAACCTCCATGTACATTTTTTTTTTCAAACTTAATTATACCCGTTAGTCTATCAACATCTGAAGCTGCATGACTATTTTGTCTCTTGTTTTATGAGCTTTACCATGGTCGGTGAAAAAAAAAAGTTCATAAAGCAGTCCAGAGGTGTAGACGTTTCATACAGAGATGCTGAGACACCACATTCTTCCTCAAATATTGTCAGTAGTGGAAGAGTATAAATAGGTGACCACCCCAACTCAGTATCAGTAACAGATTCTGTATCTTTGCATTTCCTTTTGTGCTGATTTTGCAGGCCAGAAACACATGGGATATCCTCAGCAATGGTATTGATTTCATTTTCTACAATAGGAATTTTACTTAGGTACAATATCTTCGAAATTTGAGTTTAGTGTATTCCACAAACTAGAGCAATGATAGAAACCCAGTATTTTATATTTGTCATATATTAAGTACTAATGTGTTTGAAAGGCTATTGAAGGTGAAATGACATTAACAGCACAGAAAGGTTTACAGGCCAAATGGTAGGTCTAATGCAAAACATACCACAAAATAACATTCCAGTAGAACTGTCAAAAAAGTGCATTAATTTGAGAAACAGACTGAGAAATATTATGTACAACATATTGCTAGTGGATATGTGTGTGCCAGGAATAAACATACTCTGCAGAACTTTCATAGCATACTCAACACTTAGAAATCAAGCTTTTGCAATTATCAAGAGCTTTATTTAGTACAAAACTTTGCAGTGATATTTTAGAATTTTTTCATCATAATTGTTTGCAGTTTTTTTCAAGCAAGCATGCTAGTTGGATCTACAAATGTCATTCATGTATTGGTGTGTTTGCACAATGTTATTTTCATACAGTTATGAACAAAATGTGAAGTTTATTAAGATTTTATACAATTTATATTCCAAAGCAAGTATAAAAATAAAAATTTAGTTGAAATACATAGCCTCTTTTTGACAACCACAGTAACATGTTTAACACAGGAAATATTATTCACTCAGCACAAAAAAATATAATTCACCTACTTTCATCACAGCTACCAGGACGAGTCTGTGCCTACAACTTAATCATCCCCTGCCTCATCAGAACCAGAATTGTAAAGAAATTCTGCTTGTTTATCTGCAGTATTGTTTTTATAATTTTACATTTAAAAACATTTATGATAACCAGTACATATTGAAAATAAAACCCACCATAAAAAACTACTGAGTACTCATCCACATAAATAGAACTTTTTTATAGACACAGAAAAATGGTGTCTGCTAGTTAGCAAATAAGCCGAAAGGCTGCAGTAGTATACACATTGTATCTTGTAGAGAGAGAACCAAAGAAAAGTAGTCTCGGAAACTTATCATTTAGATCCAAAAATCCAGGAGATGGCAGCACATATATAAATGATACTGTAGAGGCACTAAGAGGTGGTTTGAAAAGCATTTTTCCAAAATCACCACTATATTTATATTTTTAAATATGCTAGCCCAGTGTGCAAAATTATTTTATATCCTTGAACCAGATTATAACTTAAAAAAAAAAGAGGCATAACTAGTCTATTAAAATAACCTAAAATTGTGAATGTCATAAAGTGAGGGTACTTTACACGATCCATTTAATTTTATTTCGTGAAAAACTCCTAGGCATCCTTTCCTCTGAAGTATTAGTTATCATGAAAACTACGCACGATGAAATCCTCAAGAACATAAGCTATAAACCATATTTTACAAAAAGTTACGGTGCAAAGTAACCCAAAAATTTGGTAAACAAATTTCTCATACGGTAATGTAAAGATTATTTGGAAATTCACATTGAGCTAAGAATTTTATACATCTTAGATCATGAGAGACGATGAGGAAGCCATCACTCCTGTTGGAGGTGAGTGCTCAAATCATTCGGCCACTGCAGTCCTAAAGTCACAATGTTAAAAGAATATTCTTGGCCAAAAATTGTCTCAATATGGGTGTGTAAACTTACAACTAACACTAAATACTCTATCTAGGATCATGTTAAGACTTCACAGAAGTAACATAAACAGATATAATTTGTCTAATAAATGTTGCTACAGTTTGATCACACTTTCATGTTCTACTGAGCAACTCCAGGTTCAGACATTCGGAAAATAAATGTTCACTATTGAATCGGGATTGTGCAATGTTTACAAATTAATAATATCAAATAATAGCCCAATAGGATGCATGCTGTACCGAGTGGCTTAGTTTTGTTAGCTGGTCATCCAGTGAATTGTACAGCATTCCAAATTCAGTTTAGATAAATTTTCATTAGTATTTCTCTGGCACATTAAAAAATTTTCCAAAAGGGAAAATTGAAATCCTCAAATTGATAAACATAGCTTTTATTTTATAACTTACTTAATTTACTAGGTAACATTTTTGTTTCCGTGAAATTATGACTAACGCATGCGTACCTGAGGTAACATGTAATGCAAGTCTCTGTTTTCCATTAAAAGCTATAATATAGCATTTATTTCATTGACAAACATCTGATCGCATGTTGTGTAAAAATAGATGGTGATCGTCTGAAGTGAATACACCAATATATAATTGTTATGACGGAAATTGTTTTTGTATGTAAATCGTTCCTTTGACCGCTTTTAAAATTAAGTAGGAAACTTGAGAATTCCTATACATAGGATTCGACAACCAAATTAAATTATAAACTAATCTTAACATGTGTTCTGAAAAATATTAAATGATTAAAACTGCATATTAGTTACATATTTTAGTTGTTACAATAACTGCATGCCCAAAAAATTTAGATTACAATTTTTTTTTTAAGATACCTTTTGAGTTACTATAGGAAATCGTGTGATTCGATAATAACTATAAACTTATTAATGCAGTGATAGCTAACTGGGAATAAAGTAATGAGCAATTCGATGTACAGTAAACTTTAATTATGTTATTATGTAACTTTGTTTTCATAATCATTGTCTTGTAACGTAAGATAATTATAAATGATGCCTCACTAAGAGAAATATGATTTATGCAGATTTTCCTTCTATGAATAAATAAGTATGCTAAAAATATATCCTAATGATGAATTTTAAAGCATATACAGTGCATTTCGCTGAGTAATTAGAATCTGAAGATGCAGTGAATAATATGCTTTGGGCATAACTACTGAATTAGTTAACATATTTCTGAACGAACGTATTGAATGTTGCTGTCTTGTGTATAATATATTTATATTATATAGGTGATGCACCTTAGGGCAGGGGTGACACCCACAGAGTTGCTCACATTTTAATCTGGTGCTCGTAAGCTACCTTCGTCTGTGAGTTGTGACATGACACGAGACCCTGCAATGGAGCAACGTCAGAAGATGGGTCGGGGAAGCGGGAGTTCTCCTAGAAAGTCCGCCGACCAGCGACACCGCCCAGAAGTTTTCCACATGCGAAAATCCTGGTGTCACCCGGCGGGAATCAAATCCAGATCGCAGTGTTGAAAGGCAGGCAATCCGACACTCATAGGTTTCTCACTGACATGAACGGTATTAATTTACACATAAGAGTGAGTGGTATTATTTTTATACTTCGTTATGCAATTTTTATTGATTTACATGAACCACTGGCTGTATAAGACAGCTTTCAATCACCCAGATAAAACATGTTACCCGGATAAGAATTGTCTTAAGACTGTTAAGGTGTAGTACACAAACGTCTTTTCTGAAAGTTTTCCTTTTGGGGTTCTTCTGTTTTCCTACCCCAATTCGTGTTCAAAACTTCTCCGTCACTGGTAGTACCTTATTTGTAAGCCTACTTTTCGAAGCAAAACACGCTCCGAATGGTTTCAGTGTTTGCACAATTTGCATCAAACTCTGGATACCCTACTTTTTGGTACTTCAATTTCTTTGGTGAATATTTTTAAAAAATTGAAGACCATCTAAAAATTTTAATTCAGTTGTTATATCTCAGGAATCATTCATCCATTTAAATGCAAATGGGTACAATTACAGCACTTATTGTTTGTGTTACAATCAGAGTTCTGTAACCTTAAATGTTCACCATTTCGAAAAATAGCAACATCCAAAACATTGAGGTTTTACTTGCAATAACTCAGGAACCTTTTACCTGACTTTAACCCAAATTTGTGTGTTTGAAATAGTTTATAATAAAAGTAAATCATTACTTAGTAACAAAATCTGTAATGTCTACCATTTTGAAAACTACCTAGTTGAATAATAATTTTTAATGTCATGTACCTCACAAATTGTTTATCTAGTTTGAATGAAAATTGATGCAGATACAGTTCTTAGTAAAAGCATTGCATTCTGTGTAACATACTCTCAAGTGTCTGCCCAGGGGCTTAATTTCAGGTCTTTCTTCGGGATGGGGGGGAGGGCAAATATTTTTCCGGTGACAGTGACCTTGTTGCATCTTTTTTATTAATTAAGCATGTATAAATTAGAAACTTTAATAATAAAACTTACATTTTATGTGCTTAAGATAGCATTATTTGTATAACATAATACACTTAAAATTCCTAATAACTGACGCCCCTGTGTCTGCCATTTGGAAAATTAAACACTATCCAATGTATTTATTTCAATGTTCCATTCCAAAAGTTTAGGAGCCATTCTGATGATAAGCAAAATTATTTTTTGTTAGATTATGAAAAAAAAACCTATGCATTTTTGTAATGTAACCTCTTACCTCTGCTACTTCAATTAACAGGGGTCGTAATATTTTTAGAATATTTTATATCTCAAGAACCATTTATCCAATTAAAATAAAATTAGAAACATTCACCTCTCACCTATATTTGTGAGTATGTAGTAATTTTATTTAGCACTCCATTATTTTATAACATCATATTTTATGTTTGCCATTTTTAAAAGCTTGCTTTAATTGAAATTTAAGATAAGGGATATTTCAGGAAGCACAAATTTGATTTAAAATAACATTTCTAATAAGTCCTTTATTTTAAGCAATTATCATTGAATGATTCCACCATTTCAAAAAGTAGCAGCACTCGTATTTAAATACCTGTAGCAATAACTTCATTACTTCACAAACAATAATTTTGTAAACAGGCTTTTTTCCCCTTTTTTAAAGATAGCTACATTTCAACAATTTTTTCTTTCATACACAAAAAAAAATATTTTCTTTTTAAAAACAAAAATTTTTTGAAGAATTACACTATCAGAGCATTAAATGATGAGTAACATAACCGTACATGTGAACAATTTTGAAAAATAGCACCATTAAACATTTTAAAATTTATCTGTAATAACTTGACAAAAGTATAGATTTGTATGAAAATTTTAAATTTCGTCAACAATCAACAAGAATATATATATAGGGGCAGATCTAGGGTGGGGGGGAGCAGACTGCCCCAGGCGCCAGGTTAGAAGGGGTGTTGGTGGTACCGGAAATTTTTACTTGCAAATGAAATGTAAACGAGCATAAAAAAGATAAAACATCTACTAATATTTAGACTTTTACTAGTTTTCTAATTTTGTATTTTTATTAACACTGAGCACCATATAATGTTATAAATGCAGTATTTATAATTAGAATAAACACACAAAACATTGCTAATGGTAGCTAGTAATTACTGATTTTATGTACTTCTACTACAATTTTATACTGTTATTTACGTGAGCACAAAACAACGTATGCCAGCTACGTTTATTACTGTCGGGTTAATTGTACTGTTAGAAAAAGGGTGAGGGAAAATAGGGGGTGGGGGAGCAAGTCACAATTCTTGCTCCGGGCGAAGGAAAGCCTAGATTCGTCCCTGCATATATAGCTACGGATTTGAACTCTACGCTATGTGTAACATTGCCCTAGTTAATTTAGAATTTTTTCAAAGGAATAAACACAAAAATCAGTTAGGTAATTATGCATTTCTAAATCAAGTATATTATACCATACTGCATACTATCCAACTTTCTTTACAGGCATTGTTGTCTACAACGATGTAACTGACAATTATTAGAAATAAAATCAGTTAGAGAAGTGACAATCTTAAGGAATGTATGATTATCAAAATCTTATATATTTTTTGTAAATGCTACTATTTTAAATATAGCACAACTATAGGATATGGTTAATGCATCATAACTCAAAAATCATTACAGAAATATTTACGAGTCCTTTGACTAATAATTTGAACAAACACTTTACGTTACATAAATACACTTGAAGGAAGTAGGCTATTTAGTTACAATTAAAACTTCTTGTTACTTTAAAAACTACAAATGTCACTTATAAATTAGATTCTGGTTTTTTATAGAGTGTAATAAAACTAATTTCATGCAATTAACTCTTTGTGTAGTTACATAGAAAATTTGTAGTTACAAACTCTTTCGAGTTTACACAGCATACACAATGTTATAGGAAAGATAATCTGTATTTTATTTAGAACAGTATTTTAAATCCATTTGGATTAACTGATATCTTATAAAAATATAACAGCACAGATTGTAATTGTCCATCATATAACAACCACCTAAATTTTTCATTTTTCCAGCCAATGCTACACAATCTCTACCTGTTTTCTAATAACAATGTTTATCAAAATTTTGACCAAATTTTCACATTTTCATTACAGTATTCAGCAGAAAAAGTCAACAAATAAGCACTGTCGAATATACATAACATCAGCATCATGTTCCTATAGTATTGTAACGTTTTCGTTAATTACTTATTTTTTAATATAAAAATTGATATTGCAAACTAAAAAATAATTACCAACTGAATCAATAAGCGTACTTTTCTCAAAGTAGATGGATATTAACCCTAAAAGTTGAGATTACTTATGTATGTATAAAAATATATTAAATACTAATGTATTAATTTATTCACACGTGCTCTCTTGAGGACCTACAACAATAAAGAATAGCTGGATAGTAAAATGTATAAATATTACATTTGCTTTCTATCAGCCCTATAGTTTTCGACATCAATGTATTACAAATTATGTATTAACGTTGTGAAATCTTCAAGTAGGGGGATACATATTACTAAACACAACATGAACCAACAAATTTAAATTATGTATCAACATTTCCTTAACTAAAGCTGAATGTGCACAACGTCAGAAAAATTTTGGAAAATTATCCTATGATATTTCATGTGATCAATAAAAATTCAAAGGCAACAGTTATTAAAAATTAAATATTATATAAACAAAAGACATGAAACTTATGTCACTGTTTTAGATAATACTTGTGTGCCAAGTTTGACGGAATTCTGGAAAATTCTTATTCCCTTATCTCTTTATATCAAAATATTGTTAAATCATCACCAATATGAAGACAGCATAACCTGAATACCAAAACATTACGTTAACAAAGTACTAAATAAGTATTGAGTTTGATGAAACTCTGAAAAATGATTCCTTAGATATCTTGTGTGATAATATGTTCATATCGCCGACATTTAGAAAATACGAACATGGCATGAACAAAAACTTAAGAATGAAGTCACCTTGCTTAATACTACAACAGGGCTGTGTGTACCAATTATGAACCACTTCTGAAAAATAATTCCTTAGATATCTTATGGATCAAAATATGCCAGCCACCATAGTGTGTATGACAATTTCAATGAACTTCAGAAATATGATTCTTCCGATATTTTGAGTCTTCCAAAAATGATAAAATACTACCTATCATTTTAAGAAATATGAGCACGAAACAAACAAAATACATTTAAGTTGAGGCAGTTCACTGATAAATGTATATTTTTAATGTACTATATTATTTGTCTTAAATTTACATGGCGAAAGATGGGCATACGCCTTTTCTAATATTTAACCATGAAATTGCTAATAAAATTAATTAAAATGCCTAATAGCTCTTAATGAATATAAGTGCCACGTTTGATCAAATTCGGAAAAATATTTTTAGATATGTCATACTATGCTTAAATATAAACATGGCCACCATTTGAAAACATTAACATAGAAACAAGAAACACACAACTGTTAAGTCAATGTAGTATGCAGAATGTGTGTGCCAAAATTGATTAAATTTGGAAATATTACATTTTTTATGTTTTATCATAATTAATAATGCAAAAAATACAAAAATGCCTGCTGTTATGAAATTATGAATATAGGTTGAACGAAATACGCACCAGTCAAGTCAGCTTAGCATGTAGTAATATATATATATATATACGTTTTATAAAATCCGGGAAAATATTTCCTCAGATGATAGCACACCTGATGAACGAGAAGCACAAAAGTCACGTCAGCTAACTAAGCAGTATGTGTGTGTACTTTTGTTATAACATTTCAAGAAATATTTCCTTAGATATCATAATATACATGTACAGTAAACTCCTGATTACCAGTGTTAATTGGTGCTGCGCCACGCACGGATAATTGGGAAACACTGACAACCCAAAATTAGCACATCTGTTACTATAAAAATGTAAAAAAAAGTTGAATTTATAATTAACTTGAATACCATAATGAGTAATGATTTTACCAATGAATAACGTATTTCACAACCTTTTCACCAAAATAAATAAAAGTATGCCTGGGGTGCACGGTAAAAACAAGAAATAATGATGTTGAAATTTAATCCACTCTTGCGTGATCTCGTTAATCCATGCTTGCGTGCAAGAGTTGACTTTCTTACGTTCCAAAAAGGTGTTTTTTTTACAAAAAATTTTTGGTTTTTACAGTGTTCAACATACAGAAAACCACACAGATAATCCAAAAACAGGTCAATCAGTGCACGGATAATCAGGAGTTTACTGTACTTTAAGTGTGATGTGATTTGGAGAATTATTTACTTAAATACCTCATAGTATGCTGCAAATATAAAAATTGCCACAGTTTCTGAAATACATTAATAGTCAAGTCACCATACTAGGTAATTTATGTGTGCCTATTTTACACCAACTCTAAAATACGATTTCATGGATATCAAGTGTGATCAAAAATTTTAAAATCATAGCCATTTTTTAAAATATGAACACGGCACGGTTGACGTACGCAAAAGTCAAGTCGGGTTACTAAGTACTGTACGTGTACCTAGTGTGATGAAATTCTGTTAACTGGTTCAAAAATTTGGACATGCACACCGACTCGCACACAGATAGGATGGTGGTTCCATTAGCCTACTTTTTCCTTCAGAAAATAAGCTTAAACTAACTTTTAAAATATTTCTCCATCAGCATTGCTATTATGCTTAGTCTTTATATACAAGAGCTGCGTGTACATCGTAACCCGTGCGGTGTGGTAATGATCAGCATCAAATGGCAATGTCGCATCCATCTGCAAGGTACCTCTGCTATCCCCTGCTTCCCCACCATAAGCACCGATACTTTCGTAAACTCCTTCACACAATTCAAATACAGCGTTCTTGTTTTGAAATATATGTCACAGCCACTGCAAACTTTTTTCTTGTCTGTGTATACCCGATCATTACAAACTCTCTAAATTTCCATATAGTTTGTTGCTTGGAATCTATGATGATTTACATTTTATGAATAATGACAAAGTGCATCTAAAATATTTCAAAAATCATGATTTGAATGGTTTAGACAGGTAGAACTGTTTATAGTCTAACAAAAAATGTTAAGTTGACTGTATTACTGCAACAAAAAATGACAGAAATATTCATCCGAATTTAACATATAATCTCCTATACCCTAATGCACGTGAAGCCTGACCTTAAAATATCTTTATTTACTACATCATGTTAAAACTGTCTTTGCATATGAAATGAACTGATTTTAGCAAAATATCTTTGATATCTTGCCTAACTGCCTAAAATCATCTTCCTCTGTTTTGTTTTTTAGAACAGTACAACAAACATTTTGTCTGATATTCTACTATACATACTAGTAGACTGTGCCAACAAAAAATGTTCATGTCACCCATTAAACTCTGTTTTCTGGGCTATATGCTGCTTTCAAAACATACATTAAATTGACAAGTATTTTCTGTTTCTTTGAATGTAACATGTGTAACAAAAAAAATCTGTGTTTCCTTAAAAAATTAGTGTACAAGTTAAAATTGTTTAAATACAGCAACCATACTAAAATTACAGCAGGAATGGTTATTTTTGGATTTGAAAATCAACTCTACAAATTTTTGAGAAATTTTATTTCACAGACCAATACTTTTCTCTCCAACATGTACAGATGTAAGAATTAACATTACAGTTTATAATGTATACCAATTTGAAAATTTAAAAAATTATGTAACAAACATTTGGTCACATTAATTTATAGATTTTAACATTTTTGTTATTCTTTTCATTACTTTTATTGATTCAATTCTAAAAACCTTTACTGTACTTATGTATATGTATGTATACATACTATATACACACTGACAAAGAATACTGGAGCATGTTTGCACATGGATTAATTTATATAACACATCATGGCAAACTTTTAAAAAAGTTTCTTTCACACAATCCATTTAATCTGTATACAAGTACACAGTCAGTACAATCATGATACTGTACTTATCTAGTGTTGCATGCATGATCCAAGATTTACATTTGGCAAGCTACATTAAATCACCACACATAAGTTTTATTAGTTTTAAAAAGATTTTCCTACAAAAAAAAAAAACAAATGTGCACTCTCTCATATTTTATTCTATAAAATTTACTATAAAAAAGGCCACCTCTTAAAGTCATGGTTATTGAACTACTTGAACATTTAGTTAGTAATCATGTCAAATACTAATAATTTCACCAATAATCTATATACTACAGTGATAGGCCAATATGTCAATAATATTTACAGGTAACACACAGGCAGTATCAGTAACACACACGGAACAATCACTACAGTGACCACTCTCATTCACTAATGGTACAGTACATGTTTTTGCAGCTTTGCACATTAAATATTTTTCATCTAGGCACAACACAAAATTACAACTGGTGACAGTGAGTGCACCCAAGAGCCAGCCAGGTTTAAAAAATGGACCTGCATTCAACACCAATTAGAGTACAGAATCGTTTATCAAGAATGAATATGTCAATAATGTGCGTTTCTTATAGTTACTCCTTATTTCAGTTTACATCTACTTTTGTTATAACTAAATTTATGAAATATATATAAACATAAAATAAATCCTGGTTGGTTGTTTATTAGGCCAAGCAAAATTGATGTACATTTATGTACACAATGCCTATTTTAAACTATATAAAATACATTAAAATAAACATTTCATTGGTAGACTGCATAATGTAAAAAAGAAGAGCAAGAATAAAATTTTACGTTACAATGCATTAATAACCAACTCTTATGTACAGTATATAACCAAATAACTTAAATTACTGTAATTGTGCAAATATTTTAACATTAGCAACTAACTTAAAAGTACATAATGAAATTTTTGAAGCCAAACAAGCAACCAAATAAATCCAAACACATATGATGAATGCAAATGTTACTTACAAAAAATGCATAACAAAAATAATGCTATATAGATTAGAGAGCATGAATTCATCATTCAGAGAGCAAAACTTATTCACAAACTAGGTAACATACTGCCATAAAAAATTCAAATTTTTAGGCCTTTACTTTAAACTCAAATTCTGGTTACAACCACACACTTTTATTTCAACTTTGGACGGTTTTAAAATACACGCTAAAAATGCCCGTTTTTGAGGCTAACAAAGTATGCACTTTATCAGACCAGCTTTGCGGACTAAAAATTCACTTGATTCATTAATTTGCACTTGCCTGTAATTCACAACTGGGTGTTTAAAACATAATCGAAAATTCAGTACGTTCAATTTTCTACAGATACCTGTAGTGGGGAAAAAAACTTTACAGCACCAAACAGGTTTTCAACTTGGAAAAAAAAAAACTTAAGGAACATAAAAATACAAACAGAACCAGTTTCACAAGTACTTATCTCAAATTATGCATACTTTAATTGCGCTAATGATTAGAGAGCAATACCTAATTACAATGTAGGAACAAACATCTGATAACTTCAAACCTTAATGTAGAAGTAGAGCAGCTACCTGCGGGATACTGTACCTAATTGTACAATGCACAGAACTCTTTAAAAACTGTTACCAAAACTATCAAAATTAAAAAAAAAACGTATCATGCAAACTGTATGTGAAAGAGAAACATTTACAATTTCTAAGGCTGCAAAAGAAAATTCACTGAATTTAATTTTTAACCCGTTGAAAAAAAAAACTATTTTTGGTACAATAAAAGATTTATTTACATTATGGATGCTTCAGGATGAACACTTTGCTAGATAACCTTAAAACTTATCCGTCAAATTAATCACTACGCTTGTTCGTTAGGATGTGTTGATAATTTGTCAAAAATAATTTGGAACTTACGTAAATATTTCTTTTAATAAACACATTTGGCCAAAATTTACATACATAAATGAAATATTAAATTGAAAAAAAAAATTATGGAGTATACTTCCATACATACAATTATTATGACTGATAAGTTTGAATTACATTTTATCACAAATTGTTGTTCCTAAAGCATCCATAACAGAAATAAAGACTATTATATTATTACTTTTTTTATAAGGAATTTAAAACTGGATTCAATGAATTTTTCTTGTAGTGTTATAATTTATAAACATTCCTCCTTCACATACAATTTAAAGTAAAAGTTTTTGACAATTTTTATAGTTTTGGTAACTGTTTTTAATGAGCTTTGCATATTGTACTGTCAGGTGTAGTGCTCTACTGGCAGTCATTTTACTTCTACCTTAAGGTTGTTCAAGTGGGGAAAAAACATAATTTTATACTTGTATGAAATAGTGTTAGTTTTGTACACATTACTTGAGAGTACACATACTTCTAACGGAAAAAAATTAGCTCATATAGTTTTCCCGTAATGGCACTTCAAAGTCAAAATTTGCGTGTTTTTACTTCATACAAAACTTGAAAACCAGATAACATAA
>PNEQ01095910.1:0-18160 GCA_003012365.1 Medauroidea extradentata
TGTAAGAAGTATGTAAATAGTGAGCAAGCAGTGTAAATCAGTGTAAACAGTTGTAAACCAGTTGATTCAATAATAACGGGATTGAAAGTATTCCAGTGTTTCCTTTTATATAGTGCTGATGTCCGATCCCGACGTACTTGAGCTTGAAATATCTCCCACAGAGAGATTGGTAATTGAAGGCCGCAAAGCTGCCGCCGCCACAGAACGTAAGTTATTAGCTAAAAGTAACACTCCCAACATTGAATTCGGAGTTATTCCGCCACCGCAGCAACAGTGTGCTAAACTAGTAACGCTAGCCCAGCTTAGCCGTCAGCATCGTGAACAGGAAAACAAACCTCCTAGGCGGCAAGAGAACTTTAGTAGAATTCTACGAGAGGTAAGGCGAATCTCTCGCCCACTTATCAGCCCGTTAAAATCGTCCAGGAAGTCATCACCCATCAAGCACCCCAGGGTGCAGCAGCTGAAAAGAGAGGCCGACCAGAAGCCGAAACAGCTTTCCCAGCACAAGCGTAAGCTCCTACAGGAACTATTCTAAAAGGTGAGTCTTCACTAAGCGCTCACCCACCATACTATAAAGTGAGAATTTGTACACTCGGTTCACCCTTCAGGTGCCATCTCGTGCTCACCTAAACTACAGCCATTTTGGCCAGCCGAGTGGCGACAACGTATATAGCTATTTTACATATTTCACTAATTATAAAGCTCTTTTGGTGCTGGCAAAACTATGAAAATTCATATTTTTGCAGTCCCTTTTTTATATTAATAACATCTAGGTGCATAATGAGTACATACAACACACCTTTTTGTTTAATATTGCGTAGTAAAAATATCATGCCATCACTGAATGTTTCTCAAAGGCAAGCTATCTGTAAGAAGACTGCACCCCAGTTCAGTGAATTGGGCTTAGAGGCCACGACAAGGCATGTTGCGATGTATGTGCTTGGATATTCTAGGATTCAATCGCATAGAATACATTCACCCAGGCAGCCACCTTAATCATTCACATTACATAATATTAAGTTATGATGGCTGCTCCAAATTCAGTGTTACTATTTTTCATATTTTTCTGTAATATTGAATGTTGTTTATTTACTTCTGTTACATATTACAGTTGCTTTCCACGAAGTCCTTGTATAGACTGAAACGCCCCCTCCAGACTGAGTTTGAATAATGTGATTAAAAACACTTTAAAACAGGGTCCGAAACCCCTGTAATTACAGTTTTGTTTCTTAAGGACATTTTATAATTACAGTATTTACCCAAGTACCACACACATGTAAGACCAGGATCCAACATTTTCAACATACTCTCATGAACTTTTTTTTCTCAGTAGATATTTAATTTTAATTTAACTACCTTCTTTTTTCAAGAACACAATTAAATAACATAAAATATTAGGTAAATTAAATACATGAAAGACGTCTTAAGAATTAAATTATATCCGAAAAGTATTAATAGTAAGGTTGGCTGGCCACACAAATGCAGCAGCATGTACTACACACTGATGGAAGTTGTCGGTACTTAGAAAGCTCACTGTACTGTGGCTCTTTCTGGCAGAGCAATGAATTACTATCTCAGTCTTGGTTCTCAGTGTTGCGAGTGCCTAGATGCTCGCTCATCGGACCAGGCGAGTGAGAAAGGCTCTAGATGCACACTGGCTCTGAGCCACTCTGCGCAGTCCGGTGCGCCTCTAGCTTGATACGTCCCAGCCGGCCTGCAGCCGCCGACACAGGCTATACGCACTGTCACTGCCTTGGCTGACAATAATACTGGCATACAAGGTACAATCTGATAGTAAAGGGTATCACTTATTTTTCCATCGTAATAAAGCCTTCCAGCAGTCTGTACTGAATGATAAACTGAACTTTCCTGGCCCCATTTATCAAAAAACTTTGATTTACGTGTATGACCCACACCCCGAATTTTCAGTTTTGTTTATGAGAAAAAATGTGTGGGTGCTACATGGGTACATACGGTACTTTGCTAGGCAAGAAACACAAAATGGAATACTTTGGGCTGTATGAATTTTGGAACCAGTTCTATGAAAAATTATGGTATTTCCACCATGCAAAGAAACCTAACCCTGTTATTGAATATTTGAACGCAGTGTCACAGAATAACTAATACTATCAGAAACGACACAACAGCTTTTTCATTGTTATTGGTCTAGGTTAGGAGGCATATAGGGATGTAAACAAAGACACACGGATTCGAGACGACAAAGTATTTTTACAGCTTGAGACACTGCAAATAGTTCGTATCTCAATATTTATAAATGGTAAATTTGAACGCTCGAGGCTAAACATCAAAGAATAACCAACCAATGCTATCAGAAGCAACTAAGGGAAATTTTTAATCATTATCATACCAGATCTCAAGGCATACAGACACACAAAGAAAGTCACGTGCAATTTGAGACAATGGATACAACAGGCAGTACTAAAAATACCATAATTTGTGTGTATCTCAATTACCTGACGTAACTTATGCTTCAATTTCCCCGCAGGTTTTTAAATTAGGACTTCTAAAATTTGCGTGTAACAAAACATCCAACTACGACGACATGACAACACAAACAGAAAAAGAGTTCAATAAAAATTATGCCACATCACTTCTGTTACTTATTTTTCTGTGACTAACTAGTTTGCCTACATGATGAACCAAATGACATAACTAAAATGTGTTTGGGCAAAAGCTTTCATACAGCCTACCATACATAAAAAGTAATTTAATTTTTAAAATAATAAGGATTTTGACCTTCTTTTAAAGCATCGACATATTTCCCCAACTGTTCTAGGATAACTTCTTTTCCTTTGTGCCTCATGAAGTCCTTCAAGATATCTGCAGTGGAACATGAATCCGAGATGGTTACTGAAACCTGAAAATTACAAAGAACATTAACATATTGAGATTCCTTGAAGGTTTGTTTTAATAGGCATTTACATAAGAATGGATGTGAACATATGATATTGCTTATGAATTTCCGAGGAAATAAACTGAATCTTATTTAGAATTTTTATAGTTCTGCCCTCTTCCTTGCTACTCTATGTGAAGTTTATTAAGTGTTTGTGTGTTTTCCTTTACAACTAACTAAATAACAATGAAATCTTGTTGATACAATCTCACTAGGACAAAGTAGTTTCCTTTCCTTTGGAATAAAATTACATAATACACATAAACTTTGATAATTAATAAAAATTTGCTTTATACGCAAAACAAATATGAATGTAATCATGTACAGTGGAACCTCGAAGCATCATTCCCATTTGTGACATTATCTCATGTGCATTGTTTTAGTTTTCTTGGTCCCGCTGAAGTTCCTATACAAACAAAGTTAACCTGGTCCACATGTATAGTTCTTGGAAGAATTGTTTTTTCATACTGTTCATTCAAAACAACTGGTACATTCACCCAAGATTACCTACAGCAATCTCTGTAACACCACTGCACAACAAAATGAACACAAACTTGTGGATCAATTAAAAGTTGCAATTGCAACAGTTAATAACTGTTTTGGTTCTGCTCCACTTTATGTAACTTTATATTTGTTACCTGCAGTAGTCTATTGATTTATTCATAAGCTTGTGCAACATAGGTACGTAGGATGGCAGCAGTGACCACATATTTACTCTTCTAGGACTCAATTTTTTTTAAGGAACAATAATTTTACAGAAATGGTTTCATGTTACTGTAATTAAATTATGTGATCTCTAATATGTCTCAGCCTGCAAATTAGACAGGATAATCAAAATAACCGGGAAGTAAAAAAAAATTACTGGAAAGTAAATGGAAGCTTCGAGACATCTTGTAATGTATAAACTGCTTTAAGGCTCGGTTTCAGTCGCCATATTGAATTTTATTATTTTTCGCTTTTTTGGAATTTTAAGAAGAAAAATTTTTTAAAATATGCAATTATACCTGAAATTCTATTTACATTTCGCTACAGTGCAGACCTTAAGATATAGCTGTTGACTTATAATTACGCTGTAAAGTGTATGGCAAATTTGTTTATATACATAATTTGCGCAACAAATTGCGACCTAACTATACATTGCTAGCTCTATTGCCGCAATTATGCTGCAGCACAAAGTAAATAGAATTTGCGGTATAGTCGCAGATTTAACATTTTTCTTCTCAGAATTACAAAAATGCAAAAAATAATAAAATTCAGTATGGCGAATGAAACAGAGCCTTAAGGCGGCCGCCTACTCAACACTTCAAATGCGTTGCAGTGTGTTCGTAAACAGGTTTTTTCTACGAAAATATTCCACGTGTGCCGATTGTGCCGACGTACAAAAAGAAAAACTTCCGACAAGGTCATAACCTCATTGTTAAGACGCCACACTAATTAAAAACACTGTTTCTAAGCCCTCCAACGTGGCTAAAAACTGCCTTTTCAGACAGCCATACTTAAATAAGTACTAATTGTGTGTACATGAAACTCAGATTGTGACCCGCCCTGAACTTAGCTGCAGACTCTCCACCAATAAAATTATATAGTCACCGCTTATTATGGACCATAGTAAAAACTGTTCGGCAGGAACCTTGCATGCTGGTTCAGCGCTTGACTCATAGAGACGACACAGCACTTGATGCGAGCTTCAAGGTCGACCTTACAGCTCCGTCGCTTTTGAGCCTCTCACACACGGGTAGACGGTGCCATTAAAGGGATGTTTTATTATGGTAAGACTAAAATTTAAATTTTCCAGCATGCACTGTTTATTTTCTCATAGGTCCTCTGTAAAACTGTGAGTAACAGTTAAACTGTACATCCACAAATTCATACATTCTAACAAGTACTGTACAAAGTATTTTACAGACTATAATATTCCATACTACAATGCTATTACCGTTCATTTAATGATTATTAAAACACTGCACAGAGCAGGTAAATACAGAATCCATACATAACGTACACGTTTCTTAGAAAATTCATAAATCCCGACAAAAAAACTTGCCAAGTGTCAATTTCATGCAGATTCACAGTTTAAGTCAAAAGAGAATTGACTTTGTGGAATAAAATTAGTGCAAAGAAACAAAATTTGAGGTATCATGATTTGTAACAAAACTTTGCTACAGTTTTATACGGTAAAATATTGTAAGAGTGCACAGATATTAATTGTACCCAGTAATGTATTAAGGCGGCTGCCTGGTTAAGGGTTTGTGTGCGTGAGGCACAAGCAACGCAGGCCAGCACATGTATTGTGATATCACCTCTACGCCTCAAGTCTTCAATGCATGTGCACTATTCCTGCAGTTAACATTTTAAGTCTGGGACTGTAGTCACTGTAGCAAGGTCCACTGTACCGTATTCGCCCATGTACCCATGCACACCTTTTTTTCCAAAATTTGGATCCCAAAAATTGGGTGCGCTGCTTACATGGAAATTTATATTTGAAGTCCACGTGCTACGCAGGTAGGTAGTTGGTGTTCGCAGAGACTTGACAACAAAGCAGGTGGCTAGGTACATAAGCACACAGACATGCAGGCTCAGGTATGCCGACGTACAGTTAGGTCAGGCCCGAACAATTACTATGGAATGGCATGGGAAAAATTTATTTCCCCAAAACTTGTTTAAAAAAAGGTGGTGCGCTGCTTACCTAGGCAGGGTACATCCATTACGTACATCTTGAGAAAAAATGGTCCGGAAAAGCCAATTTCAGCCAAGTTTGAGAGGTTTAAAATAATGCTTCCAATGTGCATGGTGTCTTAAAAAGTCATATTCATAAGTAGTCTAAGTGTGTGTTTTTTTCGTCGAAAAACATTGTGGACACAAGTTTACTGGTCTCTGAGAAAAAAGTAACTCTGAACACACTGCACAGTTCAAGCACAAGCCAAGTGGCTGCCTTAAAGGTTCTACTTTGTGTGGGATTGAACACTAGAGGCCACATAAACAAAACATGATTCTACAAAACTAAACACAACCTGTACCAAAAAACTGAACTCTTTCCATGGAAGAGACCAATATTCTAAAGTCAGATACAGACGGCAAAATATGTTAAAACATAGCAACATGAAACTGCTACAAGGAATGTAACTCACATTAATATCAGAGATACTATTTTCTTCACTCAGGTTCGGGATGTGGGCAGTCCCCTCAATTACCTTGCCGTCACCATTTCTGATCCAACCCTTCCACTTAAGTTGAATGTCCCACTCATAGAAGAAAATCAGCTTTCCTTTCCTGTTGTTCACCACTGCCTCGCCTTCACACTTGTCCACTGCCGTTACTTTACACTCGGCTGCCACATAAAAGTAACACATACAGTGATGTCAGCATGGGGCAACACAGAGATGAGAGAAATGTGAACTCAATGGACAACTTGAAAAGAGGCGGAGCTTCAGTCAGGTGTGGGATACAATTCCTATCTCCATGGATACCGCAGCCGAACATAACCTTCATTTAGCTGTTTGGTTTCATATGTCCCGGATGAGATGTACGTCAAGAAAATAGATTATTTGTTTGGAATTTGCCATTTTTTCAGGTAAACATTAATCTTATGTATTTGCATATCTTAACCATGAAATTGAAACTAATATTTTTTACCCTTGCGTGCAAATCTATGAATGCGCAACGTTTTTGCTTTCTGCAATTACCAACTAACAAATCAGCATGTTTGTAAACAAGCTTTATTTCCCACAGTACTTTTCCCCTGCGGTGACGTTAGGGGGCGTGTACTTCAAGTTGTCCATTATGTGCACCTGTCAACAAACTCCTGAGTTTATTAAGCTAATTTGTGCACATTAATTAAGCTATTCAAAGTGGTGTGACTAAGGCAAGTGGATAAGCAAGCTGGAAATTTATGTTACATAATGTAGCTGGGTCATTCTCAGAAAAGGAGCACTTTTAAAGATGATATGATCTTTGAAAGAGTTGTGCAATACGCATGCATGACTGGATGTAGTTTTTTGGACATGCTCCATTGCAATGCAGAGTTCGTACAAAAAAATTACATTCAGTCAAGTTTGTCTTAGTTTACGATACAATTTGGACACGCAAACGAACTTGGATTGAACAGGAGACATTTTAAACGAATGTATACCTACTAGGTCAAAGACTAAATTATAGACCATTCGGGATAAAGTGAGCACTAAAAATGTAACCTTTGAAAAAAAAAATCACTAGCTGTTACTGCATATAATTCAACATCAACTATGGTTGCCATACAGCTTGTATGGTTGGCAGTGAGATTACGCAATATAGTTCCATATATTTTCCCATTTAAATACAATAATACAGAAACAATACCAACCGAAATCTACATAACCGTATTTTACGTAATTAAAAAACTTTTATTTTATTAAACTATATCGATTCATACTGACTGCACAATTTATCTTACACGCGCAAACATTAAGTAACGTGTCCGGAGAGGTTCGACACGTCTCATCGTTAGCCGTTACGCGCTGAAAGATACGAACTGGCTGAAAATAGAACTTTAGCAGGGCTTTGCTGAGTGCTCACTTTATTCCGCATCCCCTATACAGTCCTTAACGTACACATTATTTCATGTTTGGAAAATACGTAAAATCCAAGTCTTTAAATACTTATTTATGTCTGCAGTTAAGAGTACGATCACTCAAGCCTTGATTAATACATTTCCTGTACACCCAAGTCTGAGCTTTCGAAAGTGGAAATGAAAATGTTCTGCCCAGATTTTTTTTTTTATCACAAAGGCAAATTAGTGCTTCACTAAAATCGAATTTTCTTTTCTTTACAAGAACAGGCAATTTCAGACCTTTGGACATTGATTTTTGTATTTGGTGTATCATCTTATTTCTGTCAGTCCTTTTTTATATTAATATATAAAATTCTCGTGTCACAGTGTTTGTTTCCATACTCTTCCGAAACGGCTTAACCGATTTCAATGAAATTTTGTATATACATTCGGTAGGTCTGCTAATAGGTTTTTATCTATTTTTATACTCCTAAGTTCTATTGTTTAGTAAATATGATTAATTTATTTATGTGACAAAACAACGTTGCCTTTACACTGAACTGGGGGTTCGGTCATGCACTGAACTTAGCCTGTAATGGGCTCCTTGGCAAAGGAATCTATTGTGTTACTTCGCCCAGCCATATTTTCTGGAACATATGTGCTTGTGTGTGTGGCGGCCAGTGTAAGCTGTGAACTGACTTCGTCGCCGTCCTAGACTACTTTGGACGCTTTCGGGTCCCGTCGGCTGTCTTCGTGCTCCCTCCCTTCTTCCCCTCTTCCATCCCTTCCCCTACCTGCGATGCTCGGGTGGCCTCCCGCCTCTCGAGCAAACTAATTCCCGGCAATCTCGCCGCCGCCTTCGACTGGGCTAGTTCTGGCCGCTCTCTCATCGACACTCCGCCGACTACGATGCGTACGGTAAGTTTTCAGTTTGCGTTTTATCCTCACTTATTGTGAGTCGTACGTGCTGGGTGCTTCTGCTACCAGTGCAGTAAATTGCGCGTCAACTCCTTTGCATTTAACTGTTTTTCGACCGCATTGGCCGACAGTGTGTCAATGGGAACCGCCCGTTAAATGTATTTTGATTCAGCCCTGGTTAAGAATCACCTTCCGCGACGTTATAATTGACGTACCTGCTTTGTATTGCTGTCGTTGCGCTTATGCTTTGTATTGCTGTCGTTGCGCTTGTGCTTTGTATTGCTGTCGTTGCGCTTGTGCGCTTGTTGTACTTGTTGGCACCAAATAAATCGCGATTGTTGTAACCGAACTTGCCACTCTTGTACCCATTCATTTAGTGTGATCCCTCGGGATTCCGACCCAGTTGTATAGCGTGCCGTTAGACGGCACAACACTAGCTGCATTTTGTCTTACATTTGAGTAGTTCTTTCTCCAGGTATTTTATTTTCCTGTACATTTTTAACCTATCCCTTCTCACTATTTCCAACAACTACTTTTTCTGGATCTCATGAAACTCTCACCTGTTGAAAAACTTTTTGGCGCCTTTCCAGAACTGCCACTTCTACTAATAACATGAACATGGTGTGTCTATCAGCATTTCTGAAAGTTCATCAGGACCTGCATCACATCTAGGACTTTTTATTTTAATATATGGAAGACTATCAGCACTTAAAAGTCATTAGCTGCTCATATTTTTTCTGTAGCAATTCATTTCTTCCTTGTTCAAATTAAATTTCCTTGATGGAAAATATTTTCACAATGTTTTGTAAGCACAATATTACTAGCGTTCTTTTTATCTTCTGTATATTCACATATATTTTGATCACTGTTGATGTGATCAAGTCATATTCGCTCAGTTTCATTTTTCTGTTCTGATCTCTCTAATTTGTCCTTGTCTGTTATTTTCTTGATTTTAGCTATTGGTGCCCGATACACATACATACTATTTTACGTCATAAAAATTACCATAGTCAAAAGAATAAGAATGACAAAATGTATACACGTAAAAAGAATAACAAACATCCAAATTTAGTGAAACGTTTAGTAAATTTTATGTATCGAAATATTAGGCCTATGTTTCTTAAATAAAATGTTACAATAACTCTATTCGTGATTGTTATGTATCCAAGGTGGTATATGTGGCTTTGCCAGGTTGGCAATCATACCGTGTGTGTTTCGGTTCCGCCAGGCAGTCTCTTAAGTAATGGCTGAAGGGTAGGCTTGGTATATAAACGATTGTGATTACAGAACATTATAATGGCGATGAGAGTAAACAGAAACGAGCACATGTGATACTAGCAGTATATGTTACCTACAACGAGATATATAATAAACATAGAGAGGTGGAAACAGCTATTTCCAAGGCTCTCAGGTGAAGCCTATTTGAAATTGGTCAGCCATTTTATCTATAGTCAAAACATTGTCAGCTGATGCATGTTGTAATGTAGGTTATACGAGAATCGTGAGAAATATTTAGGGATATTGATCGTTGTGGTATTTGTTTGTCGAGTCCGTTACAACTGCATCTGAATAATGTATCACTAGAGAACATTCGTACCCTTGCCAACATAAAATATGTATTAAATTGCTGCAGTCAACAACATATTGTGATGCCTATCTCAGTGTTTGGCTACACACACTACAGCAATAAAATAAAAGCATACTACAACTACTATAGGCTTTGTTTATGCAGTTTAGATAAACTGTACTGTTATGTTATGGGTAGCTGCAATGAGACAGGATAAAAGGTAGGTACCAAACTTTTTGGTTTACAATCAACACAAATCCAATATTAACGAAACATAACATTTAATGAATCGTGTAGAAATTCATTACTGGGAGGAGAATGAAAATACATACTGCTTGATAGTATGGTATGGTATAGGCTGGAATATGTTGCCAAAGAGAAGGATACATATATGGAACTTGAGGTGCGGGAACGGAAAAAGGTGCAAAGAGGGTAATGGGATGGGTGAATAGTAGGTGAAGAAAGCAGCAATTCGATGGGGAGGATGAAAGGATTTATAGGCCATCTGTAATGTTGAAGGAAATGGGATGGAGTACATTAAAAGACAGAAGAAGAAATGAAAGTCTGGTCAGGATGTTCATACTTGAGACTAGAGAGGGAGGTTGGGGAGGGTTAAATTGCCACCTAGCTAAGGGAGGGGATGGGGGAGAGTGAACACCAGTGAGAAGGTTCAAGTGGAGTGGACGAGAAAGAATTGGTTAGACAGTCTATGCTTGTGAGGTCGGTGAGAGGAATATTTTACAGAATGATTTAGTACTGTTAGGAGTTGGAAGATTTAGGTGGGGTTTGGGAATGGTAGCCTAGAGAGGCAGGCAAGAATTGATCTCGCTACATGGTGACATACCAATTGCGAATATCTATTTATTTGTATAAGGTCGAGGCTCTTAAATAGGGTTAGGGTGGGTGGCATGGGTGTTTACTGTTGATGTAGTTGACATGTTATATGCATGGTTCTTGTACTAATAAGAATGTATTATAGTATTTATTTTTAATTTGTATATATAAATGCAGGCTTATTTGCATATGTCCAGATGTTTCATAATTTACATTTACTAGTAGTTCTGTAAACATAACCTTAACTTACAAAGTCTTGCACAGTGTACTATACACAAAACTGAGGTAACAATAATTACACAGAACTGAAATGCGTAATATGTATATTTTATGTCCGCATACGTTTACTTTAATGTTTTAAAAATTTATATATTTGGATTGTGAGCCAGTTACTCGCTACCTGCATATTTTCGTCAATTGTTTTCATCCTGTATTTACAATTTATTCTCGTTCCTAAATTATTAAACGATTGACAGAGGTATTTATAAGCTTTACATGCCACATAGACATTCACAATGCATCATAAGCTTTGTTTTTCTGTTATTAACGGCACATAAACGTAATTATCCCTAACCAACATCCTGCCGTGCCCCTTTGTTTTGACGATGGAAAACATGGCCGACACAAGTTCAATTGGGCTTCAGCCAGAAAGCGCTTCCGCCCCTCTATGTTTACCATATATCTCATTGGTTACCTATTCTTCTGTTACGGGCGGTACCAAGTATGGTGCTTTTCCCTTCATTCTGTGAATTTATTCCGGGCCGGGACACGTGGTGAACTTATGCCGAACGTTCACAATTTTATTTTGTGGCAAACCACGTTACAAAAGATGAAGAGAAACGTGCAATATTTTTTTATGGTATGTGGCAGCGAGATATACGAATTAGTGACTTCACTAGTAGCACCTAAACCAACACTGGAAGTGTCTATAGATGATGTGTTAACCGCACTAACCAATCACTTTGAACATCGACTAAGTGAAATTGTAGACACATTTAAATTCCATTTGACAGATCAGGGCGAGGGCCAGTGAATTTTGCAATATGTGGAAGAGTTGCACCAGTTGTCTGTGCCAATAAACATTAATTACTGCTTGCTGTTGCATTTCTTACTTAGGTATATTGTAATTTGATAGAAAAATGAGTAACTTATCACACAATTAATACTTAACTTATGATTTAATTTCATGCACAATAATTTTGTTAGGTCTATTTTATAACCTTGAAATACACGCAGCTGACATTTGGGTGTAAGAATAAATTATTTGTACAAAATTATCACACACACACATATTTTAATGTTATGTTTTTTTTTTTTTTTTTTTTTTTTTGCAAATGCCAAGCATTACTTTAAAAATTATGGGAAACTATTCTTAACTATTAAAAAATGCCTTACCAAGATCGCTCTCAATTCGCAAGTCTGTCAGCAGCTCTTTCAGCTTTTCTGTCGACCAAGCACATGCATTCTTCTCAGTCCTGAAATAGTTTATCACATCACCATAGTGCAAGGTTCTGCAACAAGATATACGTACATATATAGGATGGCTCATTCCTTCACCCAACAGAAAAAAAAGTAAAATGTTTTTACCTGAACTGTGGCAAATTTAATTTTTTTATGTATCACCTGTAGTAATATAGCACCTAGTGTAAACAATGTGCTTCTTGGTTTAAGAGCATGATTCAGTTTGTGTTACAAGGATACACTGTGCCTTGCAGTCTGCTTGAATTTTGACACAATTTAACTAACACTTGGATTTAACAGAAGTCCTCACATGAACCTTTTTAAAAGGCTGAAGACAATAAAACCGGAGAGCATGACAAGTTATAATAGTACATACATCAATAATAATACTGTCATTATGTGCAGAGCATTTGAATAGATGCAATGTTTCATGGTTTGTCGGTATTTTTACAGATAGAACAGTCTGACAAAGTAATATTTACCCATTTTGAGAGACTCCTAAAATATATTTCTAAAACACTTGCCATGATTTTAAACACAGAAGCCTACTTAAATGTGTAATTTTGTTTAGTAAATACATTGCAAGCAAGTTTAGCAGTTACTCAAACATGTGACATGCTACAACATTGTTCATTTGTCAGTTTAACATTTATCTCATCCATAGAACGACTAAAAATTGATTGTGATAATATAACTACAATACATAATTATGGTACCTAACCATATGGATTCCAACTCACGGTCAAAGTATCTGGTATCTGGGGACTCACTTCGTTGCCACAGAAGACTGTAGTATTAGCATGTAAGGTCAACGAAAACCCTTCTTGTTGACAGTAGTAAGTATAAGTTTTCTACATTTGGAAATTCTGGGACAGGAACATGGTGTATATTATTGCATAATGTTCTACCAGAAAGTGTAACTAAAACAAAGCCCACAGCTGTCTATACTGACCGTGCAAAAGATACAGGCAAGGGAATAGGGCCACCAACCTGCAATGTCCTAGGATTGAAGAGCCCTCTCCCCGAGTCCACATTCCTGCAACTTCAGTTCACTTATGCAACTGTAATTCTGAGCATTACGGATAGGTAGTGAAAATGAAGAATAAATAGGTTTATGTGGCCAGTTTGCAAGTGAACTCGCACACTTTGGTAACCAACAGTTCAAAATTATATTGCAGAATTTCATCTTGCGTATGTTGGCAACCACTAATTTTTAAATATAGCAGTAATAACAAGCTTTTTGAATTCTACACTACTTTCCATAACATTAGTGGTTTAAAGTGACCTAACAAAGTTGATCCTTTTATAACGTAATTTCCGTCTCATCTCTATCTCTGTGACCTATAAACACATAGCCTGTGTCTCATGATACTTTGCCCCAAGATAAATGGTCGAGGGCATGGTCTTTTTTAGCTGTAACAGCTATTTACGGAACAAGAATTTCTTTCTCTGTACATATTACACAGTGTTACATTTTTACATTTTTTGTTTGTCTTACACATGTCAAAAGTACAATAAGATTGCGCTATTCTTACGGTGAAATGGGAATATAAGTGTAGTTAAGTTTCCAATTTCACTCACAGCTAATGCAGAAAATATAAGCACTCCTCCCCTGTCCCTGAAATCTAGAAAATATAAGTACCTTTCTCCTATCTACAATATCTATAAAATATAAGTATTCCTCTCCTATCCATGAAATCTATAAAATATAAGTACTCCTCTCTTGTCCATGAAATCTCAAGAGAGAATATCTAATAGATTTTTTGCCTTAACTTTCTCAGTAAAAAAAAAAGCCTTTGTAAAATTACAATAGGGTCACTTCATGTCAATTCACCCAATATTGCCTGTCGACACAGATTTCTAGGAAATTTAATATTTGTGTAGTCTTCACCAAAGTAAAAAATACTGTTTTTTTTTCTATGTTTCTTACAGTTTTTTCACAGAGGTAAAATTTGTTTAGTGTGTGCCAGTGGAGTAGCCAGGATTAAGTTTTGGGGGGGGGGGTGGGGGCAACAGTCACCCATCCCCCCTAATGAAGCGGGGGCCCGGAAAAATTTGGGTTTAAAGGTGCAAAATGAGAGTATTTTAGCAGTTTTCCTAGTAGAAAAAAAAAAAAAAAAAAATATATATATATATATATATATATATATATATATATATACACACACACATAATAAACCTAACACAGTCTTGCCATGTTTTACTTTGATTTTTTTTTTTTTTTAATTATTTTTTATGTCATCAGTAATTTTTAATTCTAAGGTGTCTCTTAAAGATTTATTAAAAACGTGTTTTATAACAATGAACGATACATTTTAACTGTTATGTATTATGTGTTGGTATCTCATATATATGCAATCTATTAAAGTCTTTTAATTTAACTTATTTGAGTAATGCAATATTTTTAGCCTGAATGATCAGAAGAAAAGCCTACGTTATTTGCCATCAGTTAAAGGAAGTTCTCGCCTAGCACATGAACTGTGATACATAACATGTCACGCGTGTTTTGTTTTACACAAAACTGCTAAAATTATTGCCAGCATCTTTAC
Source organism: Medauroidea extradentata (assembly GCA_003012365.1). Taxonomy (NCBI): domain Eukaryota; kingdom Metazoa; phylum Arthropoda; class Insecta; order Phasmatodea; family Phasmatidae; genus Medauroidea; species Medauroidea extradentata. The sequence goes on from PNEQ01095910.1 coordinate 14,769, forward strand.
ATATTAGAATAAAACACAGTCCAAACACGCGCCTATATTTTTTAAAATATAGCACACATTTTAAACATATGTATTTGTAACACCTTTTAAATTAAAGTAACTGCTTTTTGAAAACTGATGTATCAAGAAAAATAACAACTGAACTTGTAAAACAGAAATATACCAGCATTTGTTTGGCTTTACGCCTTATCTTCCACCTTTAAAAATCACATAAATATGTTTTTCAGACATCTTACTGGCAGGTTTTTGGCTAGCCAGTACCTATACACCAGGCGGAACAAGCTTATCGCTGACGAGAGTAGTTGAATACAAGACTGCAGTGAAACCACTGCATGTCTCTTTAGGGTTCTGTTCATGAAGACGATATTATTCTTTACGGATTCGCCTGTCACGCCTTCACAGTGTATAACAATGTTGTAGGCCATGATTTGACATACATAAAAACAAAACATATATATCTTTATATTTAAAAAATATTGAAATTTTCATTTTTAAATTCAATATTTTTTATTGTATACAACAATATTTTATTATCATTATTTTTTGTTTTTACATGTGCCTATGACATTGTTATACACTGTGAATTTTTTCGGTTTGGTATGTCAGTTGGTTTTAGTGGCTTACATAAAACCATAAAGTGCAAATTTTGACGCTTACGACTCATTACGCAAAAACTATGAGATATACACAAATTTCCTAAGAGGAAGATTTAATCACAATTTATGTCTTTAATAAAAAAAATATCTGGTACAAATATAAAAATAAAAATAGATGTTGAAAACTGAGGAAGGGTGTTCAAGTGCGATAAAATTATATTTTTATATTTATATGAAATAGTGTTAGTTTAGTAGATGCTACTAGTGGGTACAGTTTCCTCTAACATAACAATTTTAGCTTGCATAGTTTTCTCAGAACAGTGCGTCAAAGTCAAAATTGGCATATTCTGCTGCCATACAAATAGTGAAAACCAATTGACTTACCTAAGTGAAATAATTCACAGTGAAATAACATACTGTGGACTACGTAATAAAACATTTTTTTTTAAATCCAGTGAACTATTTTTGTATTTAAAAAATTGCTGAATTTTCAACTTTTTTTTCCTGTACCTTTGCGATTTTTCTAAACATTCAAAATACTACGTTATGGTCTTTTAAATACTTTATTGCATAGCTCATGGGATGTAATATCACAGTGAATTATTTTATTTAAGTAGGTCAGTTGGTTTTCACTATTTGCATGGCAGCAGAACAAGCAAATTTTGACTTTGTCGCACCGATATGAGAAAACTACGAGAGCTAAAATTGTTTCGTAAGAGGAAACTGTACTCATAAATATTGTCTACAAAACTAACAATATTTCATAAAGAAATAAAATTATGATTTTATCGCACTTGAACACCCTTAACGTGTCCAGCGAACGACGGGAATATTCAATCGTCGTTTTAGTTTATATAGTATTGGACAGTAGTATGCTTTGTTTTCGAGTAAAAAATTTAAATTGGTATTTAGAAAAATAGAGGGTAGAAACACAAAACCCATAACAATTAAAAACTGTAATTTTTATAGTTTTTAATATGACAATATCCACGACTCTACAAAAACCGACTTTCAAAAATACTCGCGTTTATAATTTTAACATCTTTAAACCTATCGCGCAGATATATTCGTACAGAAAAATTATTTTAAAATAGAAATTCGAGTAGGCTATTTTTGAAAGTCTGTTAAGAGTCCTGGATACTGTCGTATTAAAAATTATAAAACTTTCAGTTTTAAATTATTATGGATTTTGTGGTTTTTATCTCTTATTTTTCTAAACGTCAACTTTTATTTTTTACTTGAAAGCAAAACATACTACCGTCCAGTGCTATATAAATATACGCTCATAAATAAAATGTCTACACTGCAAAAAAATTTCATTGAAATAAGATGAGTAGTTTAGATTTTATCGACGATTGAATATTCCGGTCGTTTGCTCGACACCTCAACTTTCCATACCCCTTAAATAGTAGAACTTCTAAAAAGAATACCTATAAATAAATCATTTTTAGCATTTACATATTTAGCAGAAGATATCCTTAAAATGTTATGTTTATAGGGCTAATCAGTTTGGATTGGGCATTTTTGAGTGGATGAGGACATTCTCTTAGTTTATATGTTTTAGTTGGCCTCATTGATGATTCGATGGTGTCAGATGAATTAAAAATACAATGTTTGAAATTATTGAAAAAATTTGCGTGTACGACTAGAAGTTGAAACTGTTCTACCGCTACCTAATTTAGCAGTCTTACTCACCCAATTCTAGTAACCGAGATTAGTGAGTTCTTTGAGTTACATTTCACAACTCAGGCCCAATTACCAGACAAATTACATAATAAACTTTACACGACCTCATCGGCTCTACCTCTGAAAACTCATCAAGCTCAACAACTCAAATAAAAACGCATGAAATAATTTGCTGGACCGATTTCGGCAAAATTTCATGTATTTAGATTAAATGGTTATTTTACAAAAATGTACTGCATCGCGTTTGAGGTCGATAGGCAACTGTTATTTTTACCCGGCAAAGTAACTTTATTTCACTCAAAATATATGATTTTGTAGTTTCTCTAAAACTATTATCCGGAAAAAACAAATATAGTTTTTAAACACTCTACTCCCAACAATCTATTTTTTCACAAAATTACCTCAGAACTAAAAAAAAGTAGTACATAGCAAGGCAAAGTTATCCCAGCAGTGTCGAAATTCCCCGATTTACGGTAAAAATAAGCAGTATCATTTTAACTGCTCATACATCAATGAAGTAATTAATTTTAAACCTTACCGGTACTATTACACCAGCGTCGTCATCTTCCCTTCCATCTTGCTTCGGCACTTTGATAAAATATGACAATAGATTATTTCCTTTTCTATTATTCACACCTATCAAAACTTTCGTGCAACGTAACTTCACAAAAAAATAAAATTACATTTTAAGCAGCGTAAAATGTAACTTCACAAAAAATAAAATTACATTTTAAGCAGCGTAAAATGTAACTTCACAAAAAAATAAAATTACATTTTAAGCAGCGTAAAAACGGCTCGAAAAAACTGTCGTAGCACAGATATTTACAGCGCTGCAGAAGTGATACATTCGGCCTACAGACTGAGACTAGAGTCAGGTTATGCGGATAACAAACTCGGCACACTTTCTGGTCCCTTGAAGCAGGCAGTGCTATTGTTTGAAGAGTGTGGTTCAAGGGGTAGGTAGTGGCTGACCAGCCTGCAACCCTGCTGTGACAAGAGACAGCACTCAGAAAAAGAAAAAAAGTAGACGGGAGAGAGAGAGGCTTTGACCCGAACGTGAATTCTTGCAACTTAGTACAAAATACACCTAATTCCAGATTCCAATGGACA
>PNEQ01095910.1:18260-39482 GCA_003012365.1 Medauroidea extradentata
TTGGGGGGGGGGGGGGGGGGGCTGGCCCCCTTGGCCTCCCCTCTGGATACACCACTGGCGTGTGCATAATTTTGTCAAAAATGAAACTTTGTTTATGGAATGTAGAATATTTTTTTATAAATTATATTTCAACAATATATTAATTAACAGCATGATTTTTTTTTGTAATTCAAACAAAGTATGAAGATTCAAAGAAAAATTGCCTAAAAGCATCTTTTTTTTTCTTCTCAATGCTGTAAAAAAATACTTCACATTAAAAGAACATGTTTTCTGTGGGGAAATTTTGAAATTGGAAATACAAGTATCTAACAAAAGGCAAATTAAGAAAACTCAACCTTATAGGTTTAACATTAATACTTTTATTATATTCTTACATTAAAAAAAACCTGTTTAAATAATGCTACGAGAAATTTATATTAAATCATAATATACAGTAATTTCATCCACATTATGTACATTTTACACAGATTTTGCTTAAAATTGTTTTAAGTGTTATACAGAAGATGTATTTACAGAATGTTTAACATTCTAGTAATATTACTTTGACAAAAGGAGTGTTTATGTATGTAAATATACTTGCAATATAATAGGTAGTTAGAGATGGTAAACCCCTTAAGAGCCTGTGTCACACAACTTTAAACCATGTCGTGCAGACAGTCCGGACTTAAACGATCGCATCGACACTATTCCGTGTAAGTCATTTCTGTTTGAATAATCCAGGAGTTAAAGCATTAACAGACAGTTCTATTTATTAAGTTTTCTGAAATTATGATTTTTTAATGATAAAAATGGCGTTGAAAAACACTGTTTTACGACTATTTTAATGATCATTTTCTCATAAGTTGAGTACTCCAAAGTAAAATAAAAAATTATGGGGAGGTAGAGTCATTATTAACAAGAAACTTTGCCGCTTTGTCCCCCATTGTTACAGCGGAAAATTTCGAGTAATCTTTCAAGTACGAAGACACTGAACACTTTCTGCAAGTTGGTACATTGGTCGGGCGTAGTTGTGAGCCAGACAGCTAACGAAGAAGGGAGGCACGGAAATGACGATGACTCGTGTTCCTTGACCTTGGCAGCTGGGCAAGACTAGAAAGAGGAAGATAACCAAGAGATAAGCACTCCTGCTGTGAGCCTTTCTGAGTGTAAATCGATATGTTCCAAACTGTTCAGCGTTCCGTACTTCACAGTTGTAACCAATATATCACAAGGTTATAAAAAGTCCATCAAATTGTATTTGTCAGTGGATAGAAAAAAAAACGGCGCTCACTAATAGGGTTTCATGATAAAAGCAAAAGGTAAGTAATGCGAAAATAGTACCACACAATTTCTAGTTTCTCAAAACAATAAACATCCTTCCTACCTGAAGTAAACATGTTTTGATTCACATTTTATCAGTAAAGCGACATTGATAACTAAATTTGAATTCTCACAGTGTCACATTTATCTATATAGGCCATGCGGGATAAAGTGAGCACTGAAACTTTAACCGTTGAAAAATATCACTAGCCGTTACTGCATACAATTCAACGTTAACTATAGTCAGTCCCCTTACTACTTGTATGGTTGTAATTGGCAGAATGTTCTATATAATTATTTGTTTTTCAGTTAACGTTTATAATTATGCATGCATCGTAAGCATTACTGATACAATTGTATAACGCTCTTGAATTACACCTGTAATTTGATATATGAAACTGCTTAGATCTTGTGCATAGACTCTTTGTTATAAATTGATATTTCTTTCACAACGATGGGTTACTTCGCTAAATTTTGCGGCAACTTTACACCACATGTTTTGGTTTTAATTGAAAGTTTGTACCTTCCTGCATTAATTATAACTTAACAAGTTACAGTTTCAATGACAAATAATAATTTAGTGTAAAAAGTATCTTGAAATTTTCTTGTGTAATACAATTATTTTGGTCACAATCCCCTTTTTGTTAAGGTGTTTTTGCATGTTTAAAAGAAAATTTATTTATGTTTTGTCAAGTTTTGTGAAAGTTTATTACGAAACTTCCTTTAAGGATTAATCGCTGTGGACCTTATAACACTAGCAATAGACCTGATAACGATGCTTCTTTAAACATGGTACTTTTAATAGTTTTATTTCACTAAACCCCGAAAAAATCTAGTTACACAATAGTAACCTCCATCAAAAATAATTGCAGATGAGTTTTTTTTATTAGTGCCATTTTGTGATCAATAGCAATCATGTCATGGTCACACAAAGTTGCTTATCAGCCAATAAGTTATTGTGGACTTAGAATGCTTTAAGTTATATATGGGCATTGAATTAATTGTTAATCAAAACCTGAGATAATTGACTTCTGAACCTTCAATCTTAATTGACTATTAACAGAAAAATGGGCTTGACTGACAATGGTGATTTACAACTCCCGCTATATAATAAGTAAGGTTTTACCGAAATATGTTTTCTTACTCAAAATAACATAATGATAAAGCTACAAAAATAATAATGTACTACGTTGATTTCATTTACATGAGGTGTAATAGATGTGTATGTGTAAACTTAACACAGTCTATCAACGTTTTGTAACTACTAATAAGTACCCAGCACTCAAAAAATATTTATCGAATGGCATTATTTAAGAAACTTATAACTCTGACTACTTTTCATTTTTATCATTCATTTCGTGTATATGCTGTAATGGACTCGCCCAATAGTGGAATATTTACAGACATTTTCGAAGCATTTTGATACCTGTCCCTTATTTTATGCATTTCTTGTGTTCTGTCCTTTAATAAATCCAGCAAAAAAGCCAAAAAAATTAATTACATTTTTTTCTCTCTCTCATCGACGTTGAGGACAAGACAGAGATAACAGTTTTTTCTCAACTCTTGGATCAGTGAGACAGACACAAATTCATTCTCACACCTAACACGGGATTCGAACCCAGGACATTTCGTGTCATAGGCCGACCCTCAACCAACTATGTTGTGTGTTATAGAGTGCTGTGCTGCATGTAGTTCACTGTAGAATGGTTTGTACTCTGTCTCAGGGTCCGTTTCTTTTAGCACAAGAAATTCATATTTGTTGTGTACGGGATTCCATGTTACAGTGACGTCTCTCTTTGTCAATGTTCCGTCTAATCTTTCATTTAAAAGTTGTCGGAAGAGAGACAATATCCCTAGTGGTGGCTCAGCGCATGCACGCGGGCCTGTCACCTAGTGGACTGGGGTTCGATCACCGTCTGGGTCACCCGGATTTTCCAATGTGGCTTTTGTGCCGGACGAAGCCGCTGCCCGGTGGGTTTTCTCGGGGTTCTCCCGTTTCCCTCACCCTTTTGTTCCGGCACTGCTCTATCAGCATTCCATGCAACGTCACTCATTCGTCCAGCTGGCCTCTAGCGACAGGATTGTTTCTCAGGTAGAACACCCGGCTAATACCGGGGTCTGCCTCCCCACATCGCATTGCAGTCCCTGCCTCAGGTGGTAACTGTAAATTAGATTATTATTTTTATTTTTCTTGTGTGCCGTAGACGCAGTTCTAGTTTAATAAATTATTTTAAAACATCAACTCGAAGTTGTACACGTTTGATAAACAGAATGTTATTTATAAAAGAAAATAATCTTAACGATTAATACTAAATTGTTATATCATTACTGTCCTTGCATATCTACGACCTAATAAACTGCGTAAATAATATTTTCTTGATTGTTACACATTGTACTGCATTGTAACAAATACTTGCACACATTCACGAAGCGTTATAGGTAGGCATATATACATATTACGAATTAACACTTATAAAACGACTAGCCTAAACGGGTCAAGATAATGTAATTACAACCTACAGGTTTTCAATAAAACCCGCTTCATATGACACATACAATGTGATAAAATCTATTGTTATGAAACATCTGAAGTATGAATACATACCAAAATTACATTTTGTATAAAAATGTGTGCACTTGAAATTAATGAATAAGAAATTTACACACCAAAACAGCTGCAAGCGAGTGAGTTGAGTAAGTCTATACAGTTAGTTCTTTGGGCATTTGAGCAATCGATACTTTTCAATCTTATCGCACTCGTCTCGCATAATACAGCTCGCCACCCTGTCGACTGTGTCATTCCTTCCCAGCATTGACGTTTGAAGGTCACTCTCCCATGTCTTGCCTTATGTTCGCCTCCCTCCACAAACTACTTTACTCCACCTCTCCCTTATCTGAAGATTCGCTCATCACGCACGCATCCATACACTGCCACGAGATTATCTGGTAGGTGACATAGCCTCTTAAATACAGTTAAAGAAGTAAATGTATACATTTATATAACATTATTGAGGGTTAACACTGTCTAACATACCATATTTGAAAATGAAGAACTGTGAAGGTAAGGTCTATAGGACTAATACACAGCTTGTAATTAATGTAATATTATAATAAAAGAAAGTTAAAATATCCCCATAAATTGGTGGCATCTGTGTAGGAATGTAGGAAAAGGGTAAAGAAAGCTATATGTGCACATTAATAGTTACTGACACACGCATGCATGCACACACACATAAAAAAAAAATATATATAAAATATTTCTTTCGAAACAAAGATTGTGGTACCACAGTGAAATTTTGATACTCATAATGTACTAGGACTTTGGATTATGTTGTAGAAAATTCAAGTCTTAAATGTAATATGAATAACTGGCCAGTGTAGCCTGCACTATAAGGTACAAGGGATTGCATTTTAAGCAGGTTGGAAGTGAGCACAGGCAACAAGAAACAGTCGTCTCTGTGTGCTGGTATGTAGGCGTATACTGCAACGTTGGAGGCTCCTTCCAGCTAATCTCCTCACCTTGCAGATACAACGTACAATGGTGATGAAGATGGAAGGAGGGGAGGGGCGCATTACTGCAGGTCTGCAAGGCTGAACGCTCGCTCAGTTCAAAAGTCGACACTCGCGTGGGCATACAGTTTGTCATACTAGCTTGTAAAGTCATAAATAGTTGATGTGAAATTCTTGAGAAACATTGTGAAATTGCACGTTCTGTCAACTGGACATCTCCACAGTAAAGTTCATCTGGATAGAGATTCCAGATGTGCTTGTAATAGCTTAAATTGATTGTGCGTAGTAAGAATAGCAGACAGGCACAGACTGCCTCAGTCAGATTTGGAAAAGCTTCCTAAAATTACACGTTTCTGCAAGAATTCCTGCGGTAATGAATCAAACTTGGCTGCATCTTAGCTACGTAGTATTGGTGAGAAATATATAAGGTTGGCAGCTCTGTAGTTGGTGCATGGTTCTATCTATTTTTGTGTTGGTAGTCCTGAATAGCAATGGCAGCGTGTATCAACATATTGATCACATGAGTACCTACTGGTGTTATCACGTATGTGTCAAAACAATTTAGGTGTGTATATTTACTTATCAATCAGATGAATATGTAATAGATTTCAATTGCATACATGAACAAGAATGTGACAATTATTTTCAAACGTAGCTAGAGTAGATTTATTGTACATAGCAATGCCACAACTTGAACTATACTTACATAGATTAAAATGAGCAAAACTATTATTACTGCCTTAACTTATATATTGGCATAGACAAAAATTTTGTCAGAAATTAATTTTAAAAAAATATTGGAATAGTAGTTGATGCGTGCAGAAATGTGTTTTCTTCATTTTGGGCACTTATATTATAAAATAATTATTATAATCAATAGCCACAGTCCTTTGAGATTCTGAGAGAAAACAAAATTTGTTAAAATTATTGTTGCACTAAATTTGTAATTACTTCTAATTTTATTGCTGTCCAAAGGATTCAAGAGTGTAGTTGGTAGGTAGAGTTCAGTGATTGGGTTGCTGATTGTACCGTCATTGAAGATAGAGGTAAAGAAGTCCCTTGGCGATGGTCCTCGCTCTGGGTTGCAGTAGGTCAGCACCTAGACTCAAACCCCCGAGTCGGCAGGTGCCATTTGCAGCCGAAGCAGGAGATAATCCTTTCCTGGTAGCTCGCTGTGTCCATACCATTCTTTGCACTCCCACAATGACGTCGAATCCTCCCTTCTGATTGGCTCCCAGCTATGCCCAGGGGCAGAGCAATCCCTGCTGAATCTAGGAGTTTGACAAGGGTGTTGGGTAAGTGTTAAGACCCACTTAACTCCTCAATTTATCAGAATCCTAGGCCACCTTCGTTGCTGAAATCTGCCTCTTTTTTGGTGGTTTGTTGATTAGCCAGCACCCACTGACCATCTTTCTGCAACGCCACCGATGGCGTAGAGTTGTGCAACCGTAAAACTTCTGTGATGCCACCGACACTGCGGGGTTGCGACACAGTAACAACTAGGGACTAAAACGCTACTTTTAAAAAGTAACTGTTACAGTTACAGCTACTTCACTGGAAACGTTGAGCCGAACACTGGCACAGATTACTCTCTCGGGCCGAAGGCCTTAACAAATAAACTCCCTGAATACTTAGTCCCACGGCTAACCCCACACAAACTGGGCAAGACTCTAGCAAAACTCCTACCTATTCTTAAAGATGTACGCTGCAAGGTTGGTCAACTACATTCTCGAACAAAGAAACTCATTCAAATTCAGTGATCATAAATATATTCAGGTACTTTCAGATTACAAGCCTTTACAATGTAATTCAAACATCCAATAGGACTTCGAGCATCGTATGCACTATTCTAATTTACATAAACTCCAAACGTCGAACGCCCACCACAAAGAACAATAAAATGCCAGATGCTTATTACTAGTACAATTGGGTTAATTTTACTCTTGAATTTCTCCGTCACAACTCAATGCCTCTCACAACATTCATCCACGTAGAGTCTCCAGCAATTTCAGGGAAATTTACAGGTTAATAGACAATCCCCTTTCCCTGAGGGCGACATTAAATTTCAACAAACTTGCCCGCCTGTAAAAGACCACGCACAACCACATTTGCCGTAACTCGGAGCTCCAGGTCTCGCTTAAGGCCCTGCTTGAGATTAACGGAAGCTAGATGATCGCCATAAGCCCAAGTTCAGTGGACTCCATTGGCGATGAATGCAACGGCACGGAAAAGGTCGGGGAAGACTCACCCATATCTTGATGTTCCGCCGTCAGCTTAAGTGGACTCACCACACAAATATCAATGTCCGTTGGCAATGCTCCTGCCCACTTTACCAAGCGGCACAGAGAACCCCCATGAAGTCTCAGATACCATCCGGTGGCACTCGTTAATCCGCCATTTCACACAGTTAAGAGGGCTTCCCAGCCTAGACCACTCCTTGTCCACGCCCGACACAAGAGTGAGCTCTTTTGCTCGAGCGGCCGCCAGCTCAGCTTGCCGACGCGTGCGCCCCTACTGCCAGTTGACGGAACCAGACCACCCCCTCCCCTCCCGGGCCTACCCCTCCATGACCAGTGGAGTGGGAGGTCCGAAGAGGAAAGGGAGTGCGCCGGCACCTTCACTGGGGCCTTCACTATTGTTCACCCGAGCCGAGATCCTCGAGACCTCGGGAAAACATAGGAGAAACCCTCTGAATACCCAAAACACAACCTGGACTCGGGACTAACACTAATCACTCCTAATAGAAAGCCCCTTAAGAGCTTCCACCTTCTTCAGGACAACCCCCAATTATGGGTGATCGCTCAACGTAACCCAGTTACAAATACAAGTTATTCCACAAAAAAATCAACCAGATACAGTTACTTCTTAGGTAAGTAACTGCTAGTTAATTTTCGAGTTACTTCTTTGAAAAATATGATTAGGTAGATAGACCTACTACACCAAGCCTAATAAGTTATTAAATTTTCAAGCAGAGAATATTTTATTATCATAAAAAACTATTTACAACATAAAAACAGATAATTTTCAATTGAAGCATTTTGTAAGCCTATACGTACAAGTGAAAAGTAGGCCTATTTTAATCATTAATTGTGTGTTAGGAAAGTCCATCTATAGTATGCTGTTGCATTGTAAGAACCTTACCTAGTATATTTACAATACAGTTACTGCAGGAAAATGGGTTGGGTTGGTCGTGTTATTACTATCAAGAGATTTTAATCATTCAGTAATTACCTAGTTCCTCGTAAGACACGAGTTAGATTTTAGTACATGTGGTAAATTACGAATATTCCAGCTTTCAAGTCGTATAAGCAGATACGTTGGTACAAATACGTTAATTTTTCCCAGCATACAACAGACACCTCAAATCAAGATTACTTTGGTTTTCACTCCACTGTACTTCAAAAAGAAATTAAAATTATGGCATTGACAATGATCGTAATGTGGTTTGTCTGTATTTGTTTCTTCTGGCATGACCTCCGACACAGTCACATATCTAATACCTATCTTATATCGAAGTAACAAACATAACTCTCTAAAATACGCAAACACAAGTTAACCATGCTGCATTCACTTCCCCAAGACAACTGTATAGTAACGAACGAAACAGAATTGAACCAACAAACTGCGATGTTGAGCAGTTGAGGAATAGCCAACATTCAAACAAAGTTTCCTGCATGGAACATATAGTAAAATCGCCTATATTTTTGTAGACATTTTAGTCTTTCTGGAAAGAAGAAGAGAACCATCCATAAATCAAATACAATAAATTTGGAATTAAAAAAATAGTAACTGGAAGAGTAACGACATTTATTGTTACTTCGAGAGAAAATAATGTAATTAGTGACAGTTAAAAGTTACTGAAACCTAATTGTAATAGTGTTACAATGTTTGTTACCGAAAAAAGTTAACTGTTACAAGTAACTTAGTTACTTGTAACTCGTTACTTCTGGTCCCTGGTAACAATCCTTACACACAAACACATGCATAAACATGCACGTGCACACAAAGTATTCATAAAACTTCTTTCTTTTAAAAGTTACTGTTTATCTTAACATCTTTTTTATCCTGTCATATCAATGCTGGGAAAACAGAACTGACATTTGTTAAGTGAAGCTTCATCTCAAAAGACCCATATGTATGATGTACCTGTACAGTGTTAAGAGCTGAAATATTTCTTTAACTGAATTTCAGCAAAGTCCACTTATTTTTCTGGGAAGTACCACAGCCTACTAGTACCTTCAGTTGCTGGTGCACTAACAACTCTAATAAAATTATGAAGTGAAACTTCACATCTGTCTTCACTGCCGTCTCCAGGCCAATGAGGGGCAGCGGTGCTCGAAGGGTCAGACCTCTCGTCTCCCACCAAGGCGATCCGAGTTTAATTCCCAGCGAGGTCTGTCCCCAGATTTTCGCACATGGGAATCATGCCGGTTGATGCCGTTAGTTGGTGGGTTTTCTCAAGGATCTCCCATTTCCCCCGCCCTTTCATTCCAGCGCCACTCCACACTCACCACATGTCACCCCTCACCAGCGCTGAGGACCTCTATGTTAAGCGCTGACCAGAAGTCTCTCACTCCCTCTCTCCAGGCCAATGGAATGATGACGGTCCATGTGTACATAAGAATTTGACGGAGGCATCTTTATAATTAAGCTTGTGCTGGGACAGCACCTTCCTTGAAGTACTAGAGACTGATCTCAGGTTTCTGCCACTGTGTGCCTCTGGACTTGTTTGAATCCTACGCCAAGGATGTGACGTCAGCCAACGGTCTCGCACTGTGACGTCTGGATCTGTGTAGTGCGCATGCCTCGCCGCTTCGTTGGAGCTCGGGTGTCTTCGGTAGTCTTCTTGTCCCCACATTGGCCGGCCTTCCCTCCCTCCTTCCCCGCTTCTGCCTTAGCGCCTCGCCGTCTTGTGCTCGTCACTCTTTCTTTCCCCAGCGCTTCGAGGAGTAGGTTGTGCCTCTCTCGCCATCACCTCAACGCCCGCCCGATCGTTTTGTTTTGGTAAGTGTTTACTTTAGGGTCGTTCTTCCGTGTTACGGTTAGGTAATTCGCGTGTCCACCCTTTGTTGGTTTTGTGCTTAATATTTCCGTGTATGTTTAGTTTTTGCTTACTTCTTCACCTTTCTATCATTCTAATTTGCCCGAGCGGACATTGATGTGGCGGGCGAGAAACGAGAGTCGAGGTATTGAATTTTCCATTTGAACTGTATTATACTCCTTCCGGTGTTTTTTGGATAAGGCTTACGAGCCGTCATTTATTTGTTAAGGGCTTTAAGCCCGTTTTGCTTGTGTTTTAATAATGATTTTGTGTAATTTGTAACGTTTGTCATCAGTGCACATTGACGTAAATACATATGTCGAAACCATGCCACGATTACGTAGTAGATGATGTTATTCCCACTCGTATTTAATGTGTGTGTTTGTCTGTGCTCTTTTCGGTACGGTACTCCCTTGGAATAGTTGTAACTATACACACCCTGGGATTAGCCCGGTAGGCATAGGTCTGATAGATCGTAGTCTGGTTAACTAGTGCCTTGGACGGGCACAAGTCCTGCGCAACTCTGCTCGGGTTTGAATCCTGAGTTACGGTTGTGTATAGGGTTTTTTGCTATTTTGTCCTGTAAGTAGGGAATTGGCAATCTGCTGGTGGCATCGCGAGTCGTGGCGTGTTGTCGGAGTGGTATTGTGTTGTGCGCTGGTGGCAATTGTAGTTTTCCGCTTAAACTGTTTGAAACATGGCTGTGGGTAATGTTGGGGACTTTGTTTTTTGTATGGGGTATTTTGAGCTGTGCAACTACCTGGGTGAGTCGGGTGTTGCGTATGCCGATCACAAGGACGTAACCGCCCTGCGCATACGTGCCTTTACCTACATTAATTCAGTTCGTACGGTAGGAAATATCCCTTTGGACGGAGCCGGGTCTATGGCTGAAGGTCCAGTCACTGCGTCACAGACTGTCATAATGAAACGGTTGAATGCCGTCTGTGTATTGCGAGTAGTGCAACCCGACGAAGTAGTGGTGGAGACAGATCGTGTATACTATAGTCAGCTGATTATTAGTGACGAGTGCCGATTTTTATTGTGCTTGTCTACACGCACGGAAGGGTTGGCGGCGTCTATTTTAGGCGAGGTAGTACGTAATGACGGACAGTATGAGACATTTAAGGCCCGTCTATTGGAATGTGCTGGTTCAGGCAGTGTGTGGACGGCCCTGAAGCGGAAGTATGTAGATCGTTTCCAGAACTCTACAGAAACACTACCGGAATATGTACAGGATGTGCGTGAGTATGCCCGTGCTACGAACTTGCATAGGGTCGAGAGTAAGTTAGTGGGTACTATTTTAGATCACATTTCGCCGGAGGTTCGTTCTCTCCGTTTTGTGCGACCCGTCCCTATGAATTTCGAGGAATTGAGAATTCTTGCTTTGGCAATTGAAAGAGAGTTGCAGCTAAACCGGGATTTTTGTAAATCCAGAGGGGTTTCAGAGAATTTTGAGTTGGTTTCCGCGATCACGGATGAGCGTCACGTGTTACAGGCAGGGCACGGTACGCAGTTGCATGCGGCGGTGGACACGAGTGCCTCACGACCTGGTGTGAGGGGGATTGGATGTGCGGTGGAAGGTTGAACGGGGCAGTGCAGTAATTGCGCCAAGTACGGACATCGCGCTTCGCATTGCACTTTGCCTAGTGTCAATCGTGAGTTGAGACTGTGTTTTCGATGTCGCAAACCAGGGCATTTCCATGATGATTGTCCAGAAAACTAGTGTCTGCCTCCCTTGGGCGCGCAAAGCGAGGCAAGAGAGTTCTGCAATTTACGTCGTGCACCGATTGTTTCGTGACTATAATATGTCACAATTTTGTTCGCGCGGGTATGGTCGACACTGGGGCGTCGTACTTGTTTGTGAGATCGAGTTTTGTTGACTGCCTGGTTAAAAGGCATCCCTTCCTTGTATCTCGAATTATTGAAGATTTTAGTTTGTCTGCCTACATGGCAAATGGGCGAGTAGTGCACTGTAATCGTGCTATTGTTGTACACGTGAAAATTGCCGGATTTTCCTGGGATTTTAGGTTTTGGATTTTCACGTCATGAATAGCAGACGTGGTTCTGGGATTACATTTTTTGGGCCATGTGCAAGTTGTTGTGGATTTGCATAAAGGCGAGTTGAGATTTGGGTTTGCGCCAAGGGCTATGGCGCCTTTAATATCCCGAGTGAGTAATTCTGACGCTGCTAAAGTGGGTGTGGTCGGGAGGCCGGAGAATAACAGCGAGTCAGTGTCCGCATTGCTGAATGAATTTAGCGATGTTATTACCGCCCGAATTGGTCGATGTGACGTGCTTCCTTACCGTTTCTCCTTGACGGATGATGTTCCGGTAAGGGTGCCGTTTTACACGTATAGTCCGCCTAAGCTGAATTTCTTGCGAGACATAGTAGACAAGTTGTTGTCTGAAGGCGTGATATCGCCGTCCACCTCGGACTATGCATGCCCGGCTTTCCTGGTGAAGAAGAGAAATGGCGGCTATCGTTTAGTGACCGACATGAGTGTGGTCAATAAGAAAATTAATCTAGATCAGTTTCCTGCTCCCTCGGTGGATACCGCCTTGCAGCATTTGGGTAAGGCGAAGGTGTTTTCAATTATCGACTTAAATTCCAGCTTTCACCAGTGTCTGCTGCATCCAGACTGTCGTAAGTATACTGCGTTCGGAACTCAGTGGGCGCAGCATGAGTTTAATAGAGTTCCCATGGGGGCATGCTTTGGTACTCAGGCCTTGTCTCGTGTACTCGACCACGTTTTGGCAGATTTTAAATTTAAATTTGTCTATAATTATATCGATGATATAATAGTCTATAGCGGTTCCCTTGAGGAACATCTGGTACACTTGCAGGAGGTTTTGCGCCGTTTGCGACAGGCGTGATTGACAGTAAGTCCGTCTAAGGTCACATGGGCCTCGGAGTCTGTGAAATTCCTGGGCTATGTAGTGTCGGGGGGAAAGTTGAGCATGGACCCTAGCCGGGTGGCCCTTATCATGAATTTTCCCCGCCCTAAATCGGTTAAAGGGGTTTCCAGATTTATCGGAATGTTGGGCTATTATGCCCGGTTTATCAGAAATTTTGCTGAATTGGCTGTTCCGTTGAATAGACTAAAACGAAAGAATGTGCCTTTTGTGTGGGGCGAGGCAGAGGAGAGCAGTTTCAAGGCCTTGAAATCTGGTCTTGCTGCGGCTCCAGCGTTACATCTTGCCAATTTTGATGATCGTTTCGTCCTGCACGTGGACGCGTCTAGTGTCGCCTTCGCCAGTCGAACCTTGTCAGAGGGCGAGCGCAAATTAAGCGCATTTGAGAAGGAGGCACTGGCGTGTGTTTGGGGCACGTCTAGGTTTGAGTCGTTCCTGGATTGTGCTGAGTTTGATTTATGCACCGAGAATCAGGCGCTGTCATGGTTACTAGGGCACTAACGATTTCGGCAAATTGGGTCGCTGGGCCTTTAGGTTGTTGAAGTTTCGCTTCATTGTGACACACGTGTCTAGTGCGAACAACGCGATAGCGGACGCGATATCCCGTATGTTTTGCCCGGAGGATTATGAGCGTGATCCAGATGAACTGAATGCTCAGTGTGCATTGTTCACCACCCATCCTTCATTTTACTTGCGTCTTAAGCAAGCACAGGATGCTGATGACGAGATTCGACGGATCCGAGAGCGCTTACAACACGGTGAGGACATTCCCTATCGGGTGATTGACGACCTGGCGCACTGTGTCGGTAGGAGAGGCTCCAGTAGACGTATTTTGGTGCCGAAAGATCATAGGTCTTGATTCCCATTAAGAATGTCACGAGTGCGGTAGTGGTCAGGCGTCTCACGGAGCGAGTATGGAGTGTGTTTGGGCCTCCAGAATGCTTTGTCACTGACAATGCACATTATTTCTGCTCACGTGTGTTTTCTGAGATGTGTTTCAGGTGGTCTGCGCACCATTATACTTCCAGTCCTTATTACCCTTGTGGTAATCAGGTGGAGAGATTCAATAGGAACCTGAAGACCACGCTAGCCGCCTTGTACCATGGGGATCAAAAGAATTGGGACGAAGATCTGGATCTCGTCGCCCTTGGTTTCAACTCCGCTACACATGGGGCAACTAAGCCGTCGCCCGCTCGAGTCCTTTTGGGGCGTGACCTGATGCATCCGCTTCTGAACGTCTGGGGAGTGCCGTCACCATCCGCTCCTCTCACCGAACGTCAACGTCCTGTCAGCAGAGGTTATGGGACACCTTGCCGACGTCCGAAACAGATTGCAGAGCAGAGTCAATGCTAGACAAGTGGCCTCCGACTACCAGGTTGGGCAGATGGTATTCTGCCGATCTTTTCAATTGCCGTCTCGAGCAGGTGAGCGATCTAGCAAATTGATGCTTCCTTACGCCGGGCCATTCCGTGTTTCCCGTTTATTGGGCCCAAACATGGTGCTTTTAGAATCCCCGGAATCCGGTCGCGTGGTGCGTAAGGCCCACACGTGTCGCACCTCAAACATGCGCCCGACTCTGAGTGTCCTGTTGGTGTTGTTTTACAGGGGGTCCTGAGCAGACGGAGATCCCTGATTACGCAGTACGCCTGAAAGGTGTTGAGCCCGACCGCGGGCCTCCGAGTAGTAGTGCCGGCAGGTGGTGGGTTAGAGTCCTGTGTAGTGTTGTGTGTGGTTGTTGTGTCGGTTTATTGTTGATAGTGTATTGAGTGTAATTGTTGTAACGTGGGCCCTGTGTTTGTGTTCGTGTTTGTGGTTAAGTGTGGGTTAGTTTCTTGAGACCTGTTCTTGACTTGACGACTTGAACTGTTTTATGAACTGCAGAAATGGTTATTATGATAAGATTTGGTTGCTGTTATATCACTATTATTGTTATGATATTGTTATTATCATTATTAGGCATTTTTATTGGCCAAATATGTTAGCGCCCTGAGTGAGTATTGCACTGTTGTAAGTTGATAGGAAATATATTTTATGGGCAAGTTATTAATGAATGTGTGAATATTGTCATTGTTAGTGTTTTATACACGCCTTATTGTGTCTTTGGTAACGCTTTTAGTATGCGCATACTTCGTGTTGGTGTTTCATCTATGTATATTTTTTATTTCGGCACTGTACTGTGTTTTTGTTCCTAGGGTTTGTGTGTGTTTTAAACAACTGGGGTTTTAGGTCAGTATTATATTGTTGTCTTTTCTGCTTTACATGTGTGATCGAGCATCGGCGGCCTTGGCAATCCTGTCTTTCCTTCCTTACCTCATCGGTGGGGACGAGTTTACACCCCTCAGCGGCTGGAGGCTTCTGCGCACGGCGAGACTTGCTTGGTTCAAATCAGGGCGACCGAACGTGACCCTTTGGGGTGGGGGTTGTGCTGGGACAGCACCTTCCTTGAAGTACTAGAGACTGATCTCAGGTTTCTGCCACTGTGTGCCTCTAGACTTGTTTGAATCCTACGCCAAGGATGTGACGTCAGCCGACGGTATCGCACTGTGACGTCTATATCTGTGTAGTGTGCATGCCTCGCCGCTTCGTCGGAGCTTGGGTGTCTTCGTGTCCCCACATTTGGCCGGCCTTCCCTCCCTCCTTCCTCGCTTCTGCCTTAGTGCCTCGCCGTCTTGTGCTTGTCACTCTTTCTTTCCCCAGCGCTTCGAGGAGTAGGTTGTGCCTCTCTCGCCATCACCTCAACGCCCGCCCGATCGTTTTGTTTTGGTAAGTGTTTACTTTAGGGTCGTTCTTCCGTGTTACGGTTAGGTAATTCGCGTGTCCACCCTTTGTTGGTTTTGTGCTTAATATTACCGTGTGTGTTTAGTTTTTGCTTACTTCTTCACCTTTTTATCATTCTAATTTGGCCGAGCGGATGTTGATGTGGTGGGCGAGAAACGAGAGTCGAGGCATTGAATTTTCCGTTTGAACTGTATTATACACCTTCCGGTGTTTTTTGGATAAGGCTTACGAGCCGTCATTTATTTGTTAAGGGCTTTGAGCCAGTTTTGCTTGCGTGTTAATAATGATTTTGTGTAATTTGTAACGTTTGTCATCAGTGCACATAGACGTAAATACATATGTCGAAACCATGCCACTATTACGTTTGTTTGTAGTAGATGTTGTCATTCCCACTCGTATTTAATGTGTGTGTTTGTCTGTGCTCTTTTGTGTACTCCCTTGGAATAGTTGTACCTATACACACTCCGGGATTAGCCCGGTTAGACCAGGCTTTCAGGCATAGGTATGATTGTAATCTGGTTAACTAGTGCCTTGGACGGGCACAAGCTTTTCAACTATTCCAAAGAACCATATGCACATGAAATGTACGAGTTTATAGAGAGATGTGACATGGTGACAAGAGTTCGACTGACTTCACTGAAGTGGAAAACAGAGGTAAAGATTTGACCAAAACTTATGCGTTTCGTTCCAACTACATCTCGTGACAGTGGAATAAATTGATGAAATCTATGAGTTCCAGTGGTGGGCTTGACTTTCAAAAACCATCCTGATAACTCATGTCACACCTCCAGAAGCAGTTCCTTTCTGAAAAGCTTGAAATGTATATGTTCAATTTTAAATCTACAGTTAATAATCTACTGTTGTTATAAGGTTATCAAGATACCTTTGGAAGCTCTCTTTGGCAACTAAGCATTTCACGAATGCCTTTACACAGCAACTTCCCATGGCTGGTAGCAAAAAATGTCCATAAGGAGAAATCCTTGGTAGGACAGCATGAATTTCTAAGATTTTTGCAGTTTTTGTATTGGCCAGCACAGGCATCACTGAAGTAACACAAATGTACTTGGTTATTTCCTTTTGTGTTGCAAATGCAACATCATGGTCCAGGTCATCTGATATCAAACACAAATTAGAAACAGTCAACAAAGTTGAGCCAGGCAGGTGAACATAAATGACTGCAGGACAGAAGCATTACTTGACCAGTGATAACCTTGTGCCACATCCTGGTTAACATATGACAAATTCTCACTGAAACCTAGAAGAACTGCTATCAGATTTCAAATAGCTTAAGTTTCTTTTCAAGTAGTTGGATTGGGCATATGCAGTAAATTAATTTGGAAAAGTTTTCCAGTTTTTCAATAACTTTCTTTAGATATTCATCAAAACTCGTGGACGCACCTTATAAGTTCTGTTTGATCAGCGCTTACCCACCAACTATATTCTACCTCATCTGTAGAAATATTCTTCACTTGGTGAGCAACCAGAGCAGGGATGGAACATTAACATGATATTAAATATTCAAGTTAGCATTCACAAGAATAAAATAAACTACTGGCTATCTCTAGGATAACCAGATATATGCTGCGCTGCATACCTTACAATAGACTGTGTAGAAAAATATCTGCAACAAGTATATAATGTTAACGAAAATAAATTGTACACCTATTATATCGTATAAATTTTTCATTCAATTATTTGAAAAGCCATTGATCTTTATTTGTAATATCTTAGAAAATATTTAAAAGGTTAATGTAAAACCTATAAAGATGAGTCTTCTTACCTGCCTTTTGTTCAATATTAGCATTTCAAAATTTTTCCAATAAAACATGCTCTTTTCATAAAAAGTAATTTTTTGGAGCAATGAGGAAAAAAAAAGATACTTTCAAGCTATCTTTCTTTGCATCTGCATACTTTGTCTTACAAAAAATTCTCACACTTAAAAAATTTATTTGCTAAAATATAATTTTAAAAAATATATATATGTTCTACATCCCTTAAACAGAGAATTACATTCGACAATGAAACACACACTAAAAGCCTTGACCTATTGTATAAAAAAACTATAAGGAACACAGAAGAAAAAATTTATATGGCTTTTCAGCTTGGTGAAGGCTACAAAAATATTAACTTTCATTGAAATCTACGTAGATGAGTGCTGTGACCAGGGTGATTCGACGAGGATTGATCCAATTATAATTTTATAATAGTACAAGAAGAAAAAAACACACACCACTTAAATGTACCGACAATGTCTTGTCGACCCACATTCCACCAGTCCACAGCGAATAAATGTGCCAACCTGGCACAAGGTAGAAAAAGAAACTCACAAGTGCATATAGTCTGCCTCGTGTAATTTTTTTGTATTGGCAGTTCTTTATAAAACGGTCTCCATGAAAAAAGATTGTTTTATTCTGCCCTCTGTGATTTCTGGAAAAAACAGTCAGTTGAGTGTGAAACTGTGCATTATGAAAATCTGTCTTGCACAATAATTCTGTTTTTCTACCATTCAGAGAAGGTTTTGTGTGTTCAATTTCTACAGAATGACGTCATACCTCCACCGGCCCTAGCCGAATCCTGACGTATACCCACTGACAAGACTGCAGTGTGGGCATGAAAGCTAGGAATGGGAGAATGGGAGCGTAGGTAGAGAAGCCACCGATTCAAGGACAAAGGGCAGCTGCAGCTGCCCATTTCCTCGTTTTCCCAGCTCCACATACTAGAGGATTTAAAACTGAGCTTAGGGGTCGATTCGTATATGTCATTTGTCAAGTGTGGTATGAGGCTTACGTTTAATGTTTACAGGATACATGCCGGCAACGTAGTAGTAGTAGCGGTAATAGTAGTATTAGTAATAATAGTAATGATAATAATAACAACAACTTTATGACTACGGTAGATTTTTTTATTTGCTATTAAACAGTTCTACATATAAGTGTAATTAATGATCTGTAAGATACAATTTGTGCTCACGTTTTTGCATGCACGGCCGAGAATATGTAAATGTACCAAGTATGAATTTTTATCTGCTTTTTGAATTTGGCTGTTACGCGATGCTAGCACTACCATGTGCACGACATATGGTCAGCGTGCACAATGCTTGCCCCAGTTGTTTGTCAGTGTTTAACGCAGCAGAATGTGTTAGTACATGAAGGAGCTTCATAGTTGCTTGTAGTATAGGATAGCCACAGAAAATTGTAAATGAAATTCCCTGACTTTTCCCAGGTTTTTCCCTGACTATTAATAAATAATTCCCTGACTGTCTAATAGTGCAAAATTCATATGTACTAATAATTTGTCCTATGAAATGTTTCACAATTTAATCTTTGCTAACATTCCAATCACATCACACATACTTCTGTATTCTTGTTATAAACAGAGCCAGCATTGACACTAAAGTATACGGTAATCAAGTTACCTCTGTGTGTTACAAACTACACAGTTAACTGAAGAGGGAGTGAGTTACAGTAAGCGAGCAATCACTTGCCTCCCACAGAGGCAAACCGGGTTTTATCCCTGGCTGGGTGAGTTCAGATTTTCCCATGTTGGAATTGTGCCGGACACTATTGTTGGTCGCTGGTTTTCTAGGAATCTCCCATTCTAACCCCCCTCCCCTTCCCTTGCGATCCGATGCTACTCCATACATAATATGCACACCCCATCGGTTCTCAAGACCATTGCTGTTTAGAACCATCCAAATCTCTGCATTCTTCAATCAGTTAATGGGCTATTTCTCATAAATACGTACCTTTCAGGGATACTGGCAAAGTAAACTAAATTGTTCATGCATGTTTACATTCAACTTTGTATAATATTTACGATATATGCATTTAGAAACTCAGAAATGCACTGGATTTAATTAACACAAAAATATTAACAATATTCTTCTATCCTGTCATCAAATGTATGCTTAACTACTTTATTGAGATTAAAGAACCAGTATTACTACTTTTTTCAATGTAGGCTATATTATATCTGTGTGTGAAACTTTTCCCTGACCACTTTCAAATCTCTGACTTTTGCTAATTTTCCAGATTTTGCTGGTCTGTGGTCACCCTGTTGTAACTTATCACTCTTAATTCTGTTCATCTATCTTGTCGATGCCGGAGCCTTTGCTTACCTAATATTCACTCCCTCATGCACTCAGTTTCTCATTGAATATTCATTTTAGCTAGAAACTAATTTAAACTTAATATATTGCATCCAGCACAGGCATTTGGACCGTAGCTCTACGGGAATGGTGGCCTATCACAAGTTATTTCCTACCAAACGACAAGTGTTTAATTTTTGTACGAATTTTCTCTCACCACCATGGGAAGTATTTTCATTCATTTACTATACTTGATTCTGAACGACGTATACGCATGGGACAATGAAGGCATATTAGCAATAGAGCATGTAATCATTGTGTGTATGTACTTGCACCGGATTGCTCAGCTCAGCAAACTTCTGAAATCAATTACTCCTTTCCCCACGAACACCTGAATGTATGTGAGCATGTTCCTTGCTCGAATATGTAGAAGAAGGTAAGCGAGCTACACCATCCTGATGTACACTGGCAAACCCTATAGGTACATATACCCTGAGGTGTCTGTTCTCGGTTCGGCCGGGCCAAATACAGTTTGACTAACTTATACTGCACAGTTCCACTGCCAGCTGTGTGTTAGTGTACAAAAATATGTGTACCAGATTAGATAACATTTATATTTCTATGGAGTCAGCTGTATAAAATAATTCCAACATTACTGTCAAAAAATGGAATTCTTAGATGAGAAGGGCTAGAACCCAAATGTACTTTTTGGTCAAAAAAACAATAACACCACAGAAGAAACATTGCTTTGCATGGTTGCGAGTTTGCAATTTTTCACTGGCTGGGCTAGCTTTCTCAGGTAGCAAATGGTAAATAAATTTAAACAAAATTAATCAATTTTGCTTTCAAAAACATTAAAATAAATTATGAAGATATTGTGTGAAATTTCATTCAACCTTCCTTTCCTCACTGTGATTACAGGTTGAAAGGAAGGACGTGGTGGCTCTCAGAAAGGACTGGCATTTGCTCTAATGACATTATGGTGAAAGGGGAGACGCGACTGGTGTGAATCAAATCATCGACGCGGCGTTTGCATGCACTATTTCATAAAGCTTGCGCGCGCAAGTCAACTCCATTTCCCCTACTGTATTGCTTGCCTGAAGCTCTGCATCTGCGCCGTAGTCAGGCCGGGCGTGCTGGCCTTGCCACGGGAGAAGCTCGTATCATGTTACACATTATCAAAGGTTGCAGGGAAGATTTCTATTTCACATCGGCATACCTTGCCATGGCTTATAAAATGTATACTGTAAATTTGTTAATGGTACTTCTGAAACACAAAGCAATTAATCTCAGCCAACTAATTTTTTCAAGGAGCAAAAATGAGAGGGTAGATTTTCATACAGCTACTCACATTCTTCATTTACAGTATACTGTTAGATACACTGAGTTTTATAAATTTACTAGCAGTCCCCCGCGGCTTTGCTCGCGAGTATTATTCGTAACTGATAATATTTACTTTAATTGAAAAACCTCTTTGTACACAAGATTGGTACTTCAGTCATCAAGTGTTAGAATGTCCAAGCGGCTAGTTGAACTAATTCTGCAGAAGGATAAGTAGCTATAGCTGTCCACGCGAAAAGCAGTCTTAAGTTTG
>PNEQ01095911.1:0-39330 GCA_003012365.1 Medauroidea extradentata
TTTTTTTTTTTTTTTTTTTTTTTTGGGTGGAGGGGAGGGTTTGTTTTGACACCAAATAATCACACATTTAATGTAATAGTATTAATAGGTTTTTTTTTTACATACTTCATGGTAATATTAAACTGAATACTGAACTGAAATGTTCTAAATGAAAAATTGATTACATTTCATCCATAATTATGTGTTGCCACAAAAGCAGCTTAAACTTTCAGTGTTTAGTTTAGTTTATTGCATCCTTGGATTTTTTTGTGTACAGTTTTGCACAAAGATATCGGACAAGTCATATTTGCAATATACAATCTAATTAACAAATTACGTAAGGTATACATTTAAAAACAGACAGTAATAGAGCAAAATTCAGCACTATTCTTGTTCTGTTCATGGAAGATTAAGAAAACATGTAAAACTTCTGAATTAGTCGTACCTGATATGATGTACAGTAAGTAGCATGGCATGTTATTTCTCATGACATAGCAGCCCTTTCACATGTCACATGAATCTGTAAGTCACAGCTGTTTTCAGAGTCTGTAGCTGTCCCACACCAAGCTATAACTAGGAACAAGATTTAATGGTTTCATTTTTAGGTAAATTTTGGTTTTAAAATTTTAGATTTCTGTGTTGTTGTTTAATTTTTGTAAACAATATTTATGATTTATAAAAATATGTGTTTCACCAAATCTATGTTACATAACTTTCAGAAAGCAATGTTTTTTTTTTTAAGGAATAAGCATCTTACAAAATAATACACTGATGAGCATATTCAAAATAAACACTACAGGCCTGTTTCCAGGATTTCAAATCATCCCAGATCATATTTTAAGGTTTTCATAAAATATGTATTTGTTTCAATCATTACATTAAAAAGTTAGTTTTTTTAGATGAAGTAATCAAGGTTCTACAACATATATCTTGATTGTAGGTTTTCGGGGACAGATTCATAAGTATCTCAGCTTCTGGGTTGAGGTCACGTCCAATGTTCAGTTTCTTCCAACGTTTCGGCAGTACTTGTCGTTGCCATCATCAGGGTTGTACTGAGGTCGAGCTGTTTTGATGCTCAATAAATACTGGATGTGCCAGCTAGTCACAGCCCAGCTGTGCTGTAATTAGCAGAGCATTCTGACCGCAGTACAGCTGGACTTGCCGTTGGTCGGCTGATTTTCTCTGGAATCTCCCGTTTCCCTCGCTCCTTCATTCGGGTGTTCCTCCATACTCACCTCATTTCTCCCCTCAGCAGCGCTAAAGACCTTGATGTTAAGTGCCGACAAACATCGCTCACTCCCTTACCTAACCTCATTTCAAGCAGATAACCAGGTTCGCAAGCATTTGCAACGTAATGATTAAGTCTGTGTGCAATGTGAGCTGAGCCAAGGTTATAGCTGGTTCACAATAAAGTGTGAAGTTTTGATGACAGCATTGTCTAGAACAATACAGTTGTTAAAAAAATGTAATTTTCAGCTCAGACATTAACTTTGAAGAGCAGTACTTAGATTGTCACTAGGATTTATTTGTTTATATCAAAAAGTGGCAAAAAACTATGAATTATCTGGAAGTAAAAAAAATGTAACTAGGGTTTCAGAAGTGATGACTTATCTAGAACCACTTATAGTGCTCCAGCTGTGCTGTCACACAATTGTAATATATATTTACATAATATTAATTATATAATAACTAATTGTTTTAGATCCAGCAGGAGCATGGGGAACGAGAGCATTGAGAAGCAATAACGTGTGTTTGAGGCTTGTATTGTATTATTCAGGCTTGTACTTTTTATAAAACTGTTACCAACTTTTTTATTACTAATCATACAATGCATTGATATTTCCTGTGTATTATAAGTCTCCTTATTTTAAATTATCTGGTTGTCAAAAAGAAAACAGCCTTGTTTCATGTTAAGAATAGTAGAAATTCTGTTTTCTATTTTTCGTCGCAATTATTCTTGCACTTGACAGACCTTTCTTCAGTAGTTCATAGATGAGTGTAGTACTAGATCACGCAGAGAGTTGAGGTGATGAATGTGTGTTATGTGCAGTTGGAAGACTTGCTTGTCGTCAGAGTGGGTGCTGCCCTCTGATGGTGTCAAAACTGGAGCAGGCTATGCACAGTTTACCTTGTGACCTACATGATGGCAGAGATGTCGGAGCATTGCTTGTTCCACCTGAAGGTCAGCTTCTATCCAGGCATTGTTTAACCTTGTTCCAACCTTGACGTTGTTATTGCATCAATCGTTCTATAGGTGAGGTGTGTAGAAAATTTGTGTGTTAAGGTAGTCTATAGACCTGATATTTAAACTAGGTTGCAGCACGTTTGTAATGTGTTATCCTACATTTCAAACTGTAACAGGATGGCATTACCAAAGCAGCACGAGTTACATTTTGTTTTTAAATCTAGCAAAATTGCCAAAAATGTCATTTTCGGACTGTAGTATGTTAAATATAATTACTAGAGACAAACTAAACTATGATGGTGGTATCTACTAGACTTTGCTATACAGTCATGAACATAGAAAAAAAAGCAGTTGGAGAGAAAACCTGCACATCAATTCAGCGCCAGGTACGTAGCTAGGATGGGCGCATCTCTACAGTCACCTTCCTTTACGCAGGTAAACAACCACATTTAGTGCACTGTTTCTTGCTGTCAGACTGTAGTCTTGCATAACTTCCTTGCATAGTCAATAAAAAGTAAAGAATACATTAAATTAACTCTTGATTCTGTACAGTGATAGACGGTAGACAAAGTGAGAAATCCCAAATGCCAACTGAAATTGCAAAAGTTAAACATGTACCTTGGAAAATTGTTACCTCTCTTAAAATATAAGATGTTGTATTGCAAAATTTAGGTTATAATTTGGTTGCTATAAGCTGAATTTTTTTATTCATTAAATCAATGTACGTATTGTACTTTATGGACTGTGGAAAATTATCTGTGTAGTTTGTATTGAATATTAATTTTTTAAGGTACTGCAACTATTCTGCAAAGTTGATAGTATGCACATGAAAACTTACAATTTACTGTAAATTTCCTAGTAAATCTACATTTACTGGACTCCTGTCTGTCCCAGTTAAGGTTAATTCTACTACAAGTTGGAATGAAAATGTGTTTTCTCATGGGAGAGTTCGGCACGGAAAATTTTTGCCACTAGTTTAGCTGCTATCACTAAGGGTTCAGGGGCGTCAAATGCCTCCCTAGATTTAGAATTTTATTTGTATAAAATATATTTTTTGTATTTTATTTAAATAATGTTAACTTAAGCACATAGAACTGAAGTTTTATTGTTAAAGTTTCTAATTTATACATGCTTAATTAATAAAAAAGATGCAACAAGGCCACTGTCGCTGAAAAAAAAATATTGCCCCCTCCTCTTCCCTCCCCCCCTCCACAGAAAAACCTGAAATGATGCCGCTGTAACCATTGTAAAATTAAATTAAGTAGGCTTGGAAATTACAGAAGTCATTTTGTTTAATTTTATAGTGAACAGAAACCAATTTCACATTTTAAATTATCAGTTTAGTGTAACTTAAATTCAGAAAAGCTCCGTGATTGGTCAGTTTGCACTCCTTACTGACACTAGCGCTCAAGCTGCAGAAATATTCCCTGTGCCAAACTTTTAACATTGATCTTTCTAACCTGTAGTAGAACTAACCTTCTTCCAGTTGATTATGACTGAATCTTGTTTAGATGACTCACATTCTGAGAGTAACCACACTCTATCCTGTCATGCAGTAGCAAGAATAAAATTTAAACTTCTGTTGAAAACACGTAAGAAGCCATAAAAGAGTTCAGACATGAATCATCTCAGAGGAGCAGTCAGTGGCATATTTAAAGCATTATATCAAAAAACTTAACGTGCCTTACGGGATGTCCTACTAGTTAGTTTTGTAATTACAGAACTGTGCTTAGTATGTCCAGTATTTAATGTGTGTTTAAGGTTTTGTCTTTGTATTAATAAAGTTTGTTTCGATTATCCAGGACTTCAATGTTGTAATAGTATATGTTGAGCTGATTTACTATGAGTTATGATTTTTCAAACTCATTTTTTTTAGAATGTAATACTATTTTTTGCGTGCTTCTATATTTTTTCTCAAATGTTACCCTTTCAACACAACCATCCTTAATTTATAAGCTATTCTTTTTGTAAATAACTCATTGCAGCACAGTTTTTGTTGTGTTACATGGGCTTTTCTACCTTCGCTTGAAATGCATTCCAGTGAGTTGCAATTATTTCTTTTATGTAAAAAAATTTTTAATTTCCATTACATGTGTACATCTACGGAAAGGATAAGCATTTAAAACTTATTTGTGTCACTATATGCTTAAAAAATTTGGGACACTTATAGAAAAGATGACTTGAAACCTCAAAATGACTTATGAGGAGTTACTAACAAAACATTCCCTTGTAAAATCTATGCTTGCATGTGCATCTGTATCTCAGTAAGTAACTGTTCTGGGAATATGGGTGTTTTCCTCGAAAGATAAAATGCTTTTATCTGTAGACACTATTTCTTACTGTAGTCCTATCATATGTCATCAAAGAGATAAAACTAGTAAACATGGTTAAAAATGGTATTTTTGTGGCTTCGCTGCTCAATCTCCTAAAGGTAAAGCAGGAAAGTAGTTCAATTCTTTTGTTTTCGACACATGCAATAATATCACATAGTTGCAGGTATAGTATGTATGGTGTTGGACTACCAAGGAGCGTGAAAGCACGTTGACTATAAGGCTGACTACTGCTCTCTTACCAAGCACATCATAGCCTCTAAGCTCGAGGCACTCTGCTTCTCTTAATGTATAA
The DNA here is from genome assembly GCA_003012365.1 of Medauroidea extradentata. Classification (NCBI taxonomy): domain Eukaryota; kingdom Metazoa; phylum Arthropoda; class Insecta; order Phasmatodea; family Phasmatidae; genus Medauroidea; species Medauroidea extradentata. The sequence continues at coordinate 4,790 of PNEQ01095911.1, forward strand.
GTTACATAGTTCTCTTAAGACAACTGCATTGGACTTTAAACCATACTTCTCACAAATAAAATTACACGTTTAAAGTTCCGTAGAAAAAAGAATAATAACAAAGCACTGCATGCCAGTTGAGTGGATTGTCTGTAGAGATGTTACTGCGTTACAAATGCGAGTCAGCTGCACCCTTACCGCTCCATCAGTTTTGTACAAAATGAGATGAATAAAACAAGAAACAAAGGTATTTTGGTGACATATTTATCCTTCTTCTTTTTGGCATAACAGTATTGACTGCTTGTATGTAGATATATAATAATAGTTGTGAACGGATGCTCCTGTTTCTTAGGTCGGATTATTTATGGTTTGTGTTTCTTTAGTTTCTGTCGTAGGGTTTTTCTGGGTTTTGAGTTTCTGGGGCCTAGTGCAGTGTGTCTGTTTGCCCCTTTTAGATGGGACCCCGAGGCTGGCTTCGGCCGCCTCTTAGTATGAGAGGTGTCGCCTCGGTTGACGGTGCCTTAGCCTCCCCTTCCCCGCCGGACCTTCCGCTCCACTGGCCTAGGAGGGTTGACCTGGGGGGAGGGGGGGTCGAGTTCCGCCAGCCGGCGGCAGGGGCGCTGGCAAGGCGGGCGAGCCGCGGTGTTCCGGCGCATGGAGAGAGGAGTCACTCTCTGGTTGGAAACCGAGCAATCAACATCGTGAGCCTTGATAGGCTGTAAATTTCTCATCGAAGGATGGATGCGTCAGCGGCGAGAAGTACGTGAGTGTGGCTCGCGCTATTGTTCTGAAGGAGGACATAAGGCTGTCTTTTCTGCTCCGTGAGTAGTGAGCGTCCTTTACTCCAAAAGGTTCGTCAAGGAATTCTGTGAGTTGCCGTTTCCGTATGGAGACATGACCTCATCGCCGACCCCGAGTTTGGGTAACTGGGGCGTGTCGGCAGCTGGGCGTTTAATGGCCTTAGTGAGGGCACTGTAGTGTGTGGACAGCACGCAGTTGGCATAACTTCGCATTCGGGATACAACAGGGGGATATCTTTGCCTGACTGTTTAACTTTACGAAATTATTGCCGCACGTTTGGGAGGAAATGTCGGGAGCATCAGTGAAACGAGTGAATGGTTATCTAACGAAGCCCACGAGTCGAATGGGGAAGATCGTCAGAGTGGATTCTTGTGCACTTGTACATTAGGCTCATCAGTAATTTGAGAGATTGTTTGCGCATTGTGAATCAGATTGTACTCTCATCAGTGTGTGTGTAAACTTAACGGCACGTAGCGGTCACGTATGTAAACCCTCATTTGTATGTGAATCGTATCTCGAAGTTGTTAATACACGAGCTTTAAATTAGGTTGTGTTTTTCATTGCTCACGAAGAATGTGTCGAAAACCCTGGTCACTAAATCTCTATAGGCATCGGTTAGTTAACGTGGTTTTTACTTGCCCCTTGTTGAGTTTGAGCTGTGGGAGCTGGTATTTCGTAAGGCCTCAGCCTCTGGGAGTCGTCTCAAGTGAGGTCGGCTCAATTTCACTGCGCCACTCTGCTCCCTTCTGGGGCAAGTGGCAGGATTCAAATAAGACAATCGTTCTTGAGCAAGGGAATGTTAGTGTCATTCAGGATTTTTGTATTGGGCTGTTTGTTTACGGCTCTTGAAATTCACGGCACATCTGCGTCCCTGAGTATGTCTGCGCCGTCGGTTTTTTTGTATCGTTTGGAGCGGGCCAACTTGGTTATTTATTTAAGTGAACGGGGCCTCGTAGTGGCGGAAGATGAAACCGCCGTAGAGTTACGTCAAAGGGCTATCACATAGTTCAGAGAGGAGGAAGAGAGGCGGAAAGATATAGTGCGGGTAAATAAGGTACTTGCCAGGGAAAATAATGAGAGATGGACCAGAGATTTGGTCAAGACGTTGCCTTGCGTTGACAGCTGGGAAGTGGAGCCCATCCTAAATTTTTTTGATTAATATTGAGAGTAACAGACTTAAATCAGGTTCCTGAAAAAAGCTTATTGGCCGGTTTAGCGATAAAATGCGTAGGACCCTTGGCGGAGGTGTTGGCAGAAGTTCTGTCAAGTGAGAACTATTGCAGTGTGGAGAGTTTTCACAGGGGCGTGTTAGATCGAATGTGTCCTGCAGGAGTCCGTTTCAGGTGCGTCAAATGACATATCGAACGTTTTCAAAGGCCCGAAAAAACCTTTATTGCCTTTGTAGAGTCTGTTGTGAACTATAGCAGGGCCTTGGGGGAAATGATAGAAGAAAGGGATTTGATCACCTTGATTATAGAAAACATCTCTCCTATGACAAGGGCTGAATGTAATTTGTGCCTGTACCCGACGTCGTTGACAGAATTAAAAAAGCTGGCGGTTAACATCCAGAGTCGTGGGGAAACCCGACAAGAATATTTCAAGGAATTTTCCTTGGACGACAAGGGTTCGGGGGGTAACAAGGGATATAATCACGATCGCATGAGGTTAGTCGAGGCGCGGGAGCATGAGGACTTACGTAAGCCGAGGGAGAAAGAAAACCCGAGGAGAGTAGGAAGGTGCGCCAATTGTGGCGAGAGGGGCCATTGGGTGGCTGAATGCAAGAAGGCCAGACTTAACGTGCAAGAACGCCGATGCTTCAAATGTAATAAAATTGGACATCTGAGGGGACAGTGTCCGGGAAACGAGCAAGGGCGAGAGGGAGGCGCGACCTCGTAGCCCTCGTACACCGGAAGTTGCGCAGTGATAATCACGCACATAAGGGAAATATGCTTATGGTGCAATGGGGAACTGAAGGGAAAAATGTGAATGAATGGGCGTTGGTAGATTCGGGAGCCACGAGAAGTTTAATAAGTTGGGATTTATGGGAGCACCTCATGACAGTAGATGCGACCTTAAGGGGCAAGTTGAGAAGGGATGACACGCCTAGTTTTGTTACGGCCGACGGATCAGAGCTGACTTGCGAAGGCTTAGTAAAATTGCATTGCAAAATAGCTGGATTGTCATGGAATTTTATTTTCGCAGTAGTCAAAGGATTGAGTGTCGATTCGGTGTTAGGTTTGGATTTTTTGGGCACGGTGCAAACGAAGATAGATTTTAGGAGGGGCACCTTAACTTTTGATTTTCTTCTTGATGTCCAAATAATGTTAGAATGCAGAAACATTGTGAAAATATATTCTGTTACAGAAGAAGGAGCTAGCCGAGAGCGTGACGTGCAAAACATTTTACAGGATTATAACGATGTGATTACCGAGAAAATCGGGAAATGTGATATTCTCCCTTATCAGTTCCATCTTTCTGATAAAACTCCCTTTAGGAGTAGGCCGTTTCAGTGTTCTCCTGTTAAACTGGAATGTTACCGGGATGAAATAGAAGAGCTATTAAAAGCAGGGGTGGTAGTCCCGTCTACCTCGGAATTTTCGTCACCCGGGTTTTTAATCAGTAAGCCGGGAGGTAAAGATTTTAGATTAGTAGTGAATCACGCAAAGTTGAATGAGAGAGTGCCGGTAGACCCTTTCCCGTTATCCACTGTGGAAGCAGCCTTATAGCATTTGGGGCGGGCTAAGTATTTCACAACGCTGGATTTAAATAGCAGTTTTTATCAAATCCTATTACATGAGGAATGCAGGAAATATACAGCTTTCAGCACCCCTTGGGCGCAGTTCGAATTCACATGAATACCTATGGGAAGTAATTTTGGCAGCCAGGCATTGAGTAGAGTGTTAAACGAGGTTTTGAAGGATTTCAAATTCAAGTACGTATTTCACTATATAGATGACGTGATTATCTATAGCGAGAGTTGGGATGAACATCTGCAGCACATAAAGAGCGGTGTTAGACGCACTACGTGCGGCGGGGCTGACGATTAACCCTTCAAAAGTGGAGATGGGAAAGAAGTATGTTAGATTCCTGGGGTACGTGATAGGAGGAGGAAAACTTATGGTAAACACGGAAAAGGTTAAGCCGATTCTAGAATTCCCGCAACCGACAACGGTGAGAGGCGTGCAAAAGTTTATGGGAATGGTAGGGTATTATGCTAGATTTTTGCCTAGCTTATCTGATATCGCTGAGCAGTTAAATAGGCTTAAAAGGAAAGGCGTGAAGTTTGCGTGGGGGGAGTAGCAGAGAAAGGCTTTTAAAATTTTGAAGCGCCTGCTGTACGAGGAGCCCGTGTTATGTTTACCGGATTTCAGGAAGCCCTTTAATCTTCATGTAGACGCCTCAGCGCTTGCACTGGGAGCCGTGTTGAGTCAGGATGTGTTCGGTAGGGAACCGTTTCACCCCGTAGCGTATGCTAGTAGAGTGCTTAGCGAAACGGAAAGAAGGCTCAGTGGCTATGAAAAGGAATGTTTGGCTTGCCTGTTCGGCATGGAACGTTTTCAAAGTTTCCTTGAAGGTACTGAATTTAATCTATACACTGACAACCAGGCTTTTTCGTGGATTTTGGGTCATCCCCATCAGTTAGGGAAGTTGGGGCGATGGGTCTTGAGATTAAATCGGTTTCGGTTTAAAATACATCACGTCCTCGGAGTGGCTAATCCCGTCGCTGACGCTCTCTCTAGAATGTTCAGCCTGAACACTTTGCCGTGTCTCCGCATGAGGGTAACCTCGTAGGTTCGCTGTTGTCATCGCCGGAAGCGTTTTTGTCGATTAAGGAGCACCAGGCAGCAGATACTGATTGTAAGATTCTTAAGGCAGGTTTGAGCACCGGTGTTCAGGTCCCCTATGTCTTGGATAACGGGATATTGTACTATGTGGAGAAGGGCGGGAAAAGGAAGGTGTTGGTGCCCGAAGCCGTTCGCGAGATGATTCTGCGTTACTATCATGATCAGCCCGTAGGAGCCCACCTGGGGTTTGTAAGAACTAAGGAAAAGATTAGGCGAGATTTTTATTGGCCGGGAATGAGTAGTGATATTAAGGGGTTCGTAAGAACGTGTGAAAAGTGTCAAAAATTTAAGGCGCCCAAAAACACTAAGCTGGGACTTTATGCGGCCGAAGAACCCACTAGTCCGTGGGCTAAGGTGCATATTGACATCTTTGGACCCTTGGTTCGTTCCAAGAAGGGCCATATAGCGCTGCTAGTGGTGTTGGATATGTTTTCTAAATTCACCTTTATATTGCCTATTAAGAGTATGAAGGCACGGGCCCTTACAGAAGTATTAGTTAACCAGGTGTGGAAGATGTTTGGGGCGCCGGCTGAGCTAGTTAGCGATAACGCTACTTACTTTGCAGGCAACGAATTTAAAATTATGTGCAGTGAGTGGGGCATTAAACATTCCTTTAGCAGTCCGCACTTTCCACAAGGAAATATGGTGGAACGTGTGAACCGCAATCTTAAGGCTGCCTTAGGGATATTCAGCAATCCTGTGCACAACAAGTTGGACGTGCAGATCCCTTGGGCCAACTTGGGGTTCAATGACGCACTACATGAGAGTACCGGAGAAAATCCTGCACAGGTGTTCTTGGGTAGGCGTGTGTCGCACCCCTTGCTTAATATCTGGGGTATACCTCCCTTAGATTCGAGACACACCGAGCCACAACGCAAGGTATTGTTATCTAGGGTCAAGGAGTGTTTAGTGGAAGCACAAACCTTAGGGGCTCGCAGGTATAATGTGGGTAGGAGTGCAAACCCCTTTAAAGTGGAAGATAAGATTTTGTGTAGGAGCTTTCGCCTCTCGGACCTCGCGTTTAAAATCTCAGCAAAGCTTTCGCCTCGGTACGAAGGTCCGTACGTGTTGCAGAAATGCTTAGAGGAAAACACTTGGATGATGCATAAGGAAAGTAATCCATTTGTGTTACGGAAGGCACACGTTACCCACTTGAAGTTGTATAATGCCAGACCTAGAGAGTCATGTGATTGTTTTAATGTGTTAGTGTATCACTGGCCAGTGTAGTGTATTGTTTGTTTAGTGTCTAAAATGGTATTGACGTGTAAATGGAATTCCACATCTACCTCATAGTTAATAGTAATATGCGCGCAGAAGAAGTCTAGTCATGTGTATTAATATGTATTGTGTTTAAGGGTATTTATCTACAGTAAAACCTCTATATAACAATACTGAAGGGACCAATTATTTTAATGTTTGTTATAAAGGGGTTCATTATAAAGAGGTACTGGCAAGTGTGTATTATTTCTCAGTATTAGCTCTACGGAAATTATATTTCAATTGTTTTCTACATTAACACAGAAAGGAAGGTTGCTTTGAGTCATACTACAGGACTTTGGTTATATAATCTTAAAATATATACAGTATTGGTTTTCTTAGCACAGTTATAAATATCAAACATTTGCAGCTATGTAAAAATTTAATTTTAAATATAAAATGCTCCACTAACTTTGTTTCAAACAACTGTTACTGAGTCACGTTCTACAAAACTGTTCAATGTACAGAACAATATCTAATTTGATTATAATTCTTGTTATGGAATATATATTTGTTGCGAGAATTACGACATGCTGAATCCTTTAATTGTCTTTAATGTTTTGTTTTCGTAAATGCATTACGTACAAGTTTTTTAAGTTTTAAATATAATTCTGTAAAACAAGACAAACTTTAAAAAATGTTTAATACTATACAGTGAAACTTCTCAAAGCCTTTGCTATAAAGGGGTTTTGTGTCAAAGATGCAAAAATAAGTTTGTTATAAGGAGTGGAAAATGCTTTGTTTTATATACAGTTTTGAATGGACCAAATACAAACTTTGTTATACAGAGGTTTTTGTTATAATGAGGTTCACTAAATAGAGGTTTTACTGTATTTGTTACTTATTGTTATTTAGTGTTATTTATTGAATGAATGCTTTAAAAGAGTAGTGAGGATTTTCTTAGTACTTTGGCATCACATATATTATGAGAGCAGTGAGCTCGTTTATTGTGTTTTGGTTGTTAAATTTAAATAATCTAGTGTATCTAGTTTGATGTGAGTCGTGCGCACGACGAGGTATGCTCTTGTGATATATTAGTATTTTATGTTAGCTTGTGTACTCCATCTTATATATATTGGTATGCTGATTTTGGGGAGTGATCTCAATGAGTAATGTGTTTCTACATTTTATGGAGTTTGTGTGTATTGTTAGTTGCTCACTGAGTGACAGGTGATTGTAAAGTTTGGTACTGCAGTGTGTCTTGCAATATGTGTATTTGGTCTAGTCTCGTGGGCTTGGTTTGTGGACGGGTGTATGAATGGTGTTAGTTGAGTTTGATCTCCGGGTGTTGGGATTGATAGGGCGGGGGGTTGAACGGATGCTCCTGTTTCTTAGGTCGGATTATTTTGGGGTTTGTGTTTCTTTAGTTTCTGTCGTAGGCTTTTTCTGGGTTTTGAGTTTCTGGGGCCTAGTGCAGTGTGTCTGTTTGCCCCTTTTGGATGGGACCCCGAGGCTGGCTTCGGCCGCCTCTTAGTGTGAGAGGTGTCGTCCCGGTTGACGGTGCCTTAGCCTCCCCTTCCCCGCCGGACCTTCCGCTCCACTGGCCTAGGAGGGTTGACCTGGGGGGAGGGGGGGTCGAGTTCCGCCAGCCGGCGGCAGGGGTGCTGGCAAGGCGGGCGAGCCGCGGTGTTCCGGCGCGTGGAGAGAGGAGTCACTCTCTGGTTGGAAGCCGAGCAATCAACATCGTGAGCTCTGGGGACGGGGCGTGTGCCTTGATAGGCTGTAAATCTCTCATCGAAGGATGGATGCGCCAGCGGCGAGAAGTACCTGAGCGTGGCTCGCGCTATTGTTCTGAAAGAGGACATAAGGCTGTCTTTTCTGCTCCGTGAGTGGTGAGCGTCCTTTACTCCAAAAGGTTCGTCAAGGAATTCGGTGAGTTGCCGTTTCCGTATGGAGACATGTTCCCTCATCGCCGACCCCGAGTTTGCGTAACTGGGGCGTGTCGGCAGCTGGGCGTTTAATGGCCTTAGTGAGGGCACTGTAGTGTGTGGACAGCACGCAGTTGGCATAACTTCGCATTTGGGATACAACAGGGGGATATCTTTGCCTGACTGTTTAACTTTACGAAATTATTGCCGCACGTTTGGGAGGAAATGTCGGGAGCATCAGTGAAACGAGTGAATGGTTATTTAACGAAGCCCGCGAGTCGAATGGGGAAGATCGTCAGAGTGGATTCTTGTGCACTTGTACATTACGCTCATCAGTAATTTGAGAGATTGTTAGCGCATTGTGAATCAGATTGTGCTTTCATCAGTGTGTGTGTAAACTTAATGGCATGTAGCGGTCACGTATATGAACCCTCATTTGTATGTGAATCGTATCTCGAAGTTGTTAATACACAAGCTTTAAATTATGTTGTGTTTTTCATTGCTCACGAAGAATGTGTCGAAAACCCTGGTCACTAAATCGCTATAAGCATCGGTTAGTTGACGTGGTTTTTGCTTGCCCCTTGTTGAGTTTGAGCTGTGGGAGCTGGTATTTTGTAAGGCCTTCAGCCTCTGGGAGTCGTCTCAAGTGAGGTCGGCTCAGTTGTAATATTGTATGTTTTTCCTGTTTTGTAGGTACAAGACAAATGTATTTATTAATTATAAATATATGTATATATATTTTTTGTATTTCTATTTCTGATTTTATTTTTAATTTCATGTATACGCGCAGGTGTTAATTTTAACAATATCTGTTGTAATCGTTCAACTCTAAAAACAAATATCATTAATTATTTCAGTTTTTATGCATGTGCACATATATTGTGTTGTTTTAGTGACTCAAGGAAAAAGCAGACTTTTTTTATAGGCAGGTAGATGTGTGCAAGTGTTTAAATTTATCCAGATACGGTCGGTTGACCGGGTACCAACAAGCCGAGTTTTCCTTGTGTGCAAGTATTGTGCAGCTAGGTTTGCTGGATGCCTAATAACGAAAAGGTGTGGGTTTCATTTAGTCTCTAAGAGAGTGGTGTGTACTGGGTAGCCAATAGGAGCGTGGCATTTGAAGGTCAGGCGAGAGGGACGCTAGCAGCGACGCACTTGGTTTTGTAAGAGTTGTTTCCGGTACTCGGGATGTCCGGACGCAGGCATGGTGTAAACCCGGTCCGTGTAGCCTTCTAAATGGAAGAAGTAGTTGTAGGGCAGTAGCGCATAAATATGTTCATGTGAACGGGAGTGGCAAAATTTAACATACACTTTTTTTTTTTTTACAACTTATTTCGGACTTGTTACAACTCTCAACAAAATTTTCTTCTTCCTGTGCATGTGGCCATTAGGGCACCTGGTTCTGGTTTTCACCACCCAGTATTCTTTTGTTCATTGAGATGAGGGAACTCTATAATCTTTGTGTGGACATAGTCAGTGCTAAATTTATTTCCTTCAGTTTCCTTCAAGATGTTTTTCAGTCTGTTCTTTAATTTGTGAGTTCCTGAGTGCCCAAAGCGAGTGATTTGATGTATTGCAAGGCCATGAAGGATTTGTAAAACTTTGCTTGAAAGTACTTTCGATAATAAACCAAGAATGCACATCAATTTTTTTCCCGCATAGTTTTTTGTTAAAATAGCAGCCGAAAGGTTTAATACCTCTTCAAATCAACAGTTTCTAAATAAAAATTCAGAATTTTACAACGTAATTAGTTGAAAAGAAAATTGTTAAAAACCTAGTAAGGCTACAGTGTAACGAGAATAAGCGGACTTTGTTTGCTGTTGTGGGCCAAGTGAGACGCCCCATTTCCAAGGGTTCATCTTGTATGTTTTTCGCAACAAGTACGACATTCGGCGTGTAACAGTCCGGCGTGCGACACAGTAATAATAACACAGTCACTGTTTTCTTGTACGCATTATTAACTATGATAAAAATTAAGAGCCTATGTTTGTTATTAGTATAAATATTAAATGTGTATGGATATTTTATTACGGTAAGTTTTTGTCTTGAATATTGTATTAGGTTTAGTTTTTATTTAAAATACTGTATTAGGTTAACACTATATAAGGTTAGGTATAAATTTAAACTCTTCAAGTCGTTAACTGCCGAGAGCTGAATCTTGTAGTATATAAACTAATTAAATAAATAAGAAAACATACGAAGGCAGCCTCTCCAGGGAGCCACCTTAACAATAAAAATTCAATATTGTCAGTAATCTGTAATGTTCTGACACCCAAGCTTTTAAAATTGACTTGTAAAATATAGTTTTAAGCTTTATATTATTTAATAGTACAGTTATATCAGTAATTTGACGATGAAAGGTAAAGTCCCTGTAATAAAAGTGCTGCAGGTTTTCTTTGCAGGTCAAGTTTTTGTCCATTGTAGCCTATGTGTTGATTTTCAACCCTAATGAGAGAACAGACATACATCAGAGGCAAGACTGTATCTTCAAACCCTAGTCATGTGTGAGTAATATAACAGTTTAATATGCATTGTGAAGGTAACAGTTCAAAAGTCCTTTGATAAAAAGACCGGGGCAGCGCATCAGTACTAACTTTTAGACAATCTATTAAGGTTCCTGCCTACAATGCTTGCAGTATGGTGTTTAAATTGTAATTGGTTTAATTCTCAACATACCAATGTTAAAGGTAACTCTGTGTAACAAAATGACTTTTATCCATATTTTATTAAGAATGCTGTAATTGAAATGGTTCTCTAAAAATAAATACATGCTGATTATGGTTTTGTGAAATATAAATTTTAATTTTACAATGTAGGTAATAATCATCAAAAATAAAAATTTACAAAAATTTTCATATGGCAATTTACTTACAGGAAATTCATCTTCACCAAGATACTTTCTGTTTAAAAAAGTTACCTTTATAATTTAAAAATTCGGAAGTCATATATTAATTTGAATGTTCATTCCCTATTTTAACTCTGTGGCTTCAGACTTGCTAGGCAGAACCCTTAAGAGGGCATGGTACATAATTCAACGCTAAAAGCATTAATCTATAACTGTAGGTTTCTTGAAGCCAATTTGTGAAAATTAAACAATATCAATCCTAGACAATAGTTTTAGGCAACGTTTTAAACAAAATAGTTTCCAGTGTTACGAACTTCTGATGCATAATCTCTGACGCCGGAAACTCTTACATTTAAATGTGGTGCAAGAGATCACGCATAACGAATTAGCAATATTGTGGGTAAATATTTACTGATAAAGTTGGCAAATACCATTATGTAGGATTGTCATTGAGTATTTAATCCATATTGACTTCGAAAAAAGCGTAGAAATCAATTGATGTTTTCAGCGTTTATTTATCTACCACGCACTCTTAAGGCTTGGTTCCACCCTCCATATTGGATGTGGAGACTGTTGCCATGCCTTAAGTTCTACTCTCTGCCTTTATGTAAGAGGTCTCAACTAATTGCCAGCTGTGGGCTCATAACGGTGGCTTTCAGGTTTGATAATGTCCGAAGCAGCTTTTCGTATATTGCTTTGTGTTGCGAACTCAGGTGTGTATGTGAAGACTAGTTTGTAGTTTTGTGTTGCTTTCATGTTTTGCTATCAAGCACACTAACAACTAACACACTAGGGAATTTTCTCGAGTACCTATGTTCAATGTTAAACAATACCAGCAACTTGACAATAAATGTAGCAAATACAGCTTCTTATCATTGCCTAATACATAATGCATCCATGAGAATGGCATGAAAGGAGAATAGCATAAAAATGATTCATAGTTGCAATGGTGGTGGCAACTGCTGTGTTTATGGAGGTTTTGCATGGTTTGCAAATTTTTGTCTCCAACTATGATGCTTACGTCATTTGCTGATCTGCAGTTTTTTGCTTAACACATATCTATGTGTATTATACAATGCCTAATATTTTCAGTAATAATATGTGCTGAGTTTTAATTTGAATGCAATTAATGCATTGTACTTTTTTTTTCGTACTTCACAGTACAGTAAGTAAAATTTGTGTGGTAAAATTCTGTGATATAATTTTATGTACATTAAAATTTTGGTTAGTTGCTGTGTATATTAACAGAGGCACTTGAAAAAAGTAACATATTTTACTAAAAACCACAGAAGAGTTTTATTTTTTGTGTAAAAAGAGTAGAACTTCATTTATATAACACTTCAAGCATATAGTATAAACTCTTAACACCTCAATATGATAACTTCCAACATTTGTATAGCAATACAACATATTCAATATGACATGACAACATTCATATAATGTCACTACAACATTGATATAATGTCACTACAAACTTGATATAATGTCACTACAAATTTGATATGACAGTGCAACATCGAAATAAAAACAATTCAACTCCTGTGTAACTTCGCTGCAAAATTGATGTAACGACACTTTGGCCTTATTGTAACGCCACTTCAATTTTGATATAACAAGTCTACAACTTTGATATAACAACTCAAGAGCCGCGGAATAATGACACTGCAACCTCAGTACAAGGACACTACAACCTTAGTATGACGATACTGCAACCTGTACTGTAAGAGAGTAGCAATATTATTAAGTATAAAGATATCTTTTGATCATTTTATAATATTTCTGATAAATTACTAATAAGATGCTTTCTGTCAGTGTGGCAGAAAAAAAATTGAATTAAGATGATATAAGGAGAAACAAATCTGAATTAAATTTTGAAACTAGTATTGTTAATAGAATTAAATATGGTATCAAAATGACGGACCTAAGTAGTATTGTTCTGAAATCTGTTTCCTAAAATTTCAATAAAATGAATGAATTTGTTGCAGATGTTGAAGGAAAAGTGTTCAACGACTGTGTTCACGGACACATTACACTGCCCCCTGTGTGTGTGAGTATAATTGACACTCCGGAATTCCAGAGAATGAGGAATATCAAGCAGACAGGATGTGTATACTTCCTGTATCCAGGTGCTAGTCATAACCGCTTTGAACATTCCCTAGGGTAAGTACAACTCTCACACTCAACTTACTACATTGTATTGTTACCATGAAAAAAAATCTAAGCTCTACAATTTTAAGCATACCACCTATCACACACTTAAAATGTGTTATAATGGAAGGGAAATTATTTATTTAGTTTTTTAAATTTTTTTATGAAACTATTCTGCCTGTGCCAGTTGTACCAATGTATAAAAAGAAAACACACTTCTGACAAGTTCGTAATGTCATTGTTCCAACATAGCTAGGAGACGGTCTTGTCAAACTGCTTAAACTTCAACATGTAACATGCAGATGTACGCGAAACTCAGATGGAATCTTGCACTGAACTTTGCTACTGAGCATGTAAGAAGTTTTTATTCGTGATTTTCAGACAAATTCTGACGTTATACAATTGCTCAATGAAATAACCCTTGTTTGTAATATGAAATAAACAATTTAGCAAACTACCCCATTTAACTAATACATGATGTAACACTGATAGCACCCACTGTAACTGAAATGTGAGAAGCACAGTGTACACTAGTACATAGCCATGTATGTATTGTGACTGTTAAATGAAAACACTGTCTCTCTTTCACAATAGGTACACGTTATACAGTATGACTATGGGTTGCCTACATGTAACGCAAGTCACTTTCTGTTTACAGATTTTTCGAAAACATTTCACCTGAACATATGTGGACATGAGGGCCTTTCTTTGTAACATAAGTCTCAGTACTCAATAAAACCTTTTCTAAGGTTTGAATTTCCATATGCCAACAAAGTTGTATGCAATGCATGGGTGGCCACCCCTGTTATTTTCATAATGGCGGAAGGTTTGAATGAGCTTTTGCTGTGGGAATACAGATCTCTATGACATAAAATTACGTTGTGCGTTTTGTCCTCCTTTTATCTCACATGGTTTCTGATTTTTTTTTTTTTTTTTTTTTTTTTTTTAGAAAACATTCTTTTAATTTTCGAGAGCTTATTGCTGTCTTTATTATTCAATTTAGGTGCTAGGTGCCCTACATGTTTTCTTCTTATTTTTCGTAACGAATAACCTGCCGGCACTTGTCTGTGTGTGTGCATTTCTCTAAATACGTAACTCTTTGTTAGAGCTTCAATTATGTTCAAATAACATTTTCCTGACAGAAACACAACTAAAAAAAATTATTTCAAAAAAGTAACAATTTTGTTAAAAAGAAAAAAACCTTCACTCCGCAAGGTCCGAAAAACTATATGTAACATCTGTAGCCAAAAAATAAAAAGTGAAGGAGTGGTAAGGGTGAAACTGACGTGCATCTCCTCAAGCCCCACTGCTCATGTGCAAGGCGCTGAGATTGTGCTCAGTGTTTCCATCATACCATCTAGCTGGAACTGTGGGACTTTGTGCAGTGATTCTGTAACTCTTTTAGGTGAAAAACTAGCAGGAAACTGACGAAAGGGGAGGTGCTTGGTGGTGCAAAAATACAGTTATTAGAGTGACACTTTGACTGCACCAGACGGGATATGGGTCTTAGGGTTTCGGGAATAGGCCGGCTAGTAGGGAGACACAAGATGGATGGTGGGGAAGGATACACAGTGGGAAGCTGTGAGAAAACCTCTCCAGTTAAGTTGGCTGATGATAACAGGGTGGTTAGCTGACCACTGGGCAGGCTACGCACCAAACTGTTCTTGCACTCTCCAAGTAACAGTCTTCAGAGACTTTTTTGGGTCAATCTACACGCCACAATACACTCAAACACTTACGGCATAATTGAGCGTCACTGTGAACGGGCAAACTTAAAACACTGGGCATCATTCATGTAATTTACTCAACATTAGAAACAACAATATAAATTGGACTGTGTAGAAGGCCAGCCAGTGAATGGGCCTGGAGCCAAACCCCTCGGTTGGGTATCACTGTGAAAAACAGCACAAAGTTAGTGATGGAATCTTACAAGTAGAAATTAAACCCCAGGATGCAGTGGATGGCAAGGGGTGAGAAGCCTCGAGTCAAAAGCAAACAAAATCAGTTCCAGTAAACTATATTAAGACCATGGCAAACTAAAAATGATTGAAAGCAAAGCAATGAAGGAACACACGTCCATCTCCTCCAAGCGCCTCATGCCGACTGACTCAGTGGCCGTAATCGACATGAAGCCAAACTCGAGAGAGAGGGTAGGTTTGCACAGCAAAAACTAAACCACACACATCAACATCATAATACAAGGTACAAATATTACATAAGACAAATTAATATTGGATGAATTGTAGAAAAATTAAAGAAGCATTATTATTCTTGAAAACTGCTTGGACAGTTATTCCCCTATTTGCCTACATTAATTAATTAGTGGAAGAATATGTATATGACATAGGCAGCGAAAAATATTTAAGCAAATGAACTATGGCAGTTGAAGATAAAAAAAAATGTTTAAATTGAAGTGGATTTTGTGTGTATCCAAGACACTGCTGTGTTTGTTTTGCTTATGTAGCGGTATGTTTAAAAGGAGGCATAGTTAAAACACTGAAGACAAAAGGCGAAGCTCTGAAGAAACATTATGAAAAATACTCACAAATACTGATATCTTAATTTAAGCATCTAAGAGTCTTTAGCAGTGCTGCAGACAGGCTGTAGGGAAGGACTTGCATAAAAACTAGTTGTATCAGTCTACTAGATTTTCAGATGTGATACAGTAATTATATGAAATAGTTCTTTTATGTAGGTTCAAGCGGTCAGAAATGGAAATTTTAAAGCACAAATTTTTTCAACAGTACTAAACTACTCTTTTCTGAAATATGTTTACTTTTCAGTAGCTCTAAGTACAGTATGTAATTAGTAGTTTTACACAATTAAGTATTTTTTATAACCCATTAATCATATAACAGTTCACAATCTAACAGCGTGTGAAACACAAATCATTTTGTTAGTAAATATTTATGCTGTATAGCTGCTCGAAACTACATAGAAAATTTTTTTACACTTCTCGACACTCATGGAAAACTTGTTGTAAAATGCAGGAAAATGTAATAATAAAGAGGTTCTACAGTAGTTTGCTGGAGTGAGGAAGGTGATAGAGGAAACTAAGATGCATTTATTACCACAGAACGTCGATTCAGGAATGCACTTTTTAGGTTTAACGACATACAGCTTTCAAGCTCATCTGTTTCCATTTACTGCTCTGGAAGCGATATAAAAGTCTGCCAGCTCGACATTCATGTAACGATGCATATTGTTGAAGCTCACAACAAGGGACTGACAACGTGTGTTCCTACCAGCAGTTATCACGTAACGTATCCGGTGCTATCTACCATTGGTGCTATCTAACTGCAGTGATATCTACCAGTGCTCAAACGAGAATTTTTAAGTCAACATTTTATGTCACTGGATGTTTCGTAGCATGTTACACAGTGCCTTCTGCTGTGTGTAGAAGACATTTGTAACTGGTCAGACCCACCAAGCTGTTGCTGTAGGAGTTTTGTGGTACTCTTCTCACATCAGCCAGCTTTCACCTGCAGTCTCCAAGGAAACTGACTATAAATTCTTCTTTAAGGTTCATGCCAGACTAACCAGCTGATATTCCGAATGTTACATGAAAGTAAAATCACAGTCAATTCTATTAAAAAAACTACTGCCAGGAATTCACCATATTTTGTTATTTATTCTAATACAGTCCATATTGCACTGCAGGCACTGTTCTTCTGGTAACCGTTACACTTCCAAGAATAAAAGTCTCGTAAAACACAAATGCATGCAGCAGTCCCAAAGAAAATATATTGAAAATACTGCACATGGACAAAATTCTTGCGACCTATTATTTGCAAAAGGAGAAGCCACGTCATCTCACACCCAACATGGCCTACATATACGAAAACTGCAGTAATTTTCGATAGAAGGTTTACAAGACCAAAAGGTTTGACAAGACCGAAAGTTCACTAATTACATAAACTAATTCGTTTATTGTCCGGAGTTAACTCAGGCAAAGAGTGCTTTTCTGGTTGAAAATTATCCTGACTGAATTTTGAAAATACTTGTGGTAGTAAAATTAATTAATACAAGTCTTCTATTCCCCAAACACGGTCACCTTCAGCAGTACAAAAAAAAATACAGTCAGTGAATAGATAACGTAGTCTTATCTTTTACGTACGTGCAATGATTCAAAATAAAAAACTAATTTGTTCCCTCAACTTGTTATGCCTCAGTTTGTTTAGCTTCCCTCTATCACCCCATATGCGTTGCGTCTATAGTTTCTGTACTTCTTATAAAGCAGTTTGTAATTTTGCATATAACTTAAACAATGTGTAGTTTAATTGAATGTAAATGAATGTAACATGTAATTATAGCAGAAATGAAACCATTAATGTTTTAATGGTAATTTTGAGGGTTCCTAATGGTTGTAAAGAGTTGATAAACACTACACGTACACATAGCACAGTAACAAAATGACAACAGCATTATGACAAATAGGTGACACAAACAATGTACATCACTGTTTGTCTCATGTGTTCTTATTATCTGATTCATTTTAGTATGGCCTATTTGTTTTAAGGGTTTGCTACCTTGCTGGTCAAATGGTAGATGCCTTGAATTATCAGTGTCGTAAGATTACAGCGACACAGAAGTTGTGTCTTCAGATTGCTGGACTTTGCCATGATTTGGGTCATGGGCCGTATTCCCACACTTGGGAACTGTTCTTGAGAAGAAAAGAAATATGCTGGAAGGTTTGTTTGGTTATTTGTTTCCAGAATTTTTTGTGCAGTCCTAGCATTAGGGATCAGATTTTTCAAAACATAAATAATGGTAAAAGTACTTCATGTACAGTGTAAAATAACGTAGAAAGTCAGAAAGACTTATACTACACAAAATACTTTACTAATAAAACTAATATTTATGTGATATTCACAAGTTACATTGAACGAGATTGTACCCAGTTTACATAAAGCAATATTATGTGAGTAAAACTAAGATAATAGTTAAATTTATGTTTATTTTCAGGTAGGCCTATTTGCCATACAATCATCCTTTTTGTACAGCATATCAAAGTATTCTTACAATCTGTGAACAGAGATTTCTTAAGGGGTAAAAAATGCATCTGATCTTCAAAAATCTTTTTTATATTGTTGAAGTAGAAATGCAGATACCTGAATTAATTTAACATATATTAGTTCCTACAGGAAAAAATGCAATGCCTCATATAACTTTGTAGAGTGACAACTATAGATATAATTATTTTTTATTTTAGGTTGTTCATAAGTTTGTCCAATATGTAAAATTGTAATGTTAGCAAAAATATGTTTAACTGTAATGTGTGTACAGTAGAACCACGATTTTACATTCTCCTGAATTACACATTTTCGCCTTATATACACCATTTTTTCTGCTCCCCATAATTTTCCCTGTGTAAACAATTTATTGTATTCCTGCCATTTACACTTCAGTTGATACTTCCTTCCCCTGATTTACACTTATTTTTTTTTATGAAGCTAACAGTATTTCCCCCTCTACTTACAAAGTAAATGTTGTTATTGTGGAAGAAGTATGAAATTTCAATAGAAAGAAAATTGTAGAATGTTGTATGTACGAGTACAAAAAACTTTTAAAAACAGAAGTGCAATTTGATCAATGTTAATAGTATAAAATACACATTTTCTTAATCTATGCCGAGTAGCATGTTAATGCCAAACAAAATTATTTGTTAGAATGTAGATTATATTTTACTTCTAAACACTTGATGAGGTCACACATTACATCTGTGGTGCAAAAATGACTTGGCTTGTAAAAATGTTTATTAATAGATGTTTGGTTACCGTACAGTTTTTGTTGTTTCCCTTTGTTTACACTTTCCCCTCATTTACACCAATTTTTTATTTGTCCTTTAGAAAGTGTCATATAGAGGTTCTACTGTATATTGAAGAGACTGATTTGAAAAATTATTGTATT
Source organism: Medauroidea extradentata (assembly GCA_003012365.1). Taxonomy (NCBI): domain Eukaryota; kingdom Metazoa; phylum Arthropoda; class Insecta; order Phasmatodea; family Phasmatidae; genus Medauroidea; species Medauroidea extradentata. The sequence goes on from PNEQ01095911.1 coordinate 23,443, forward strand.
TTAGTTTATGTAATGATGGTATATTTTTTACTGTGTAGCACGAAGATGCCTCGGTCAGAATGTTTGATTATTTGCTGGAAAAGTATCCTAGTCTGGACCAAGTGTTTTCAGAAAATAAACTGTACGAAACAGAGAGAGAATTGATAAAAGAATTCATCAGAGGAACAGGTGAAACACTAAACAGTGAGCAGAAGTACCTGTATGAGGTGAGCAGCTTTGATGCACAGTAGTAAGTATGTATGTAAACTAATTCTGAGGGTTCCGCAGTGGCCGAGAGGTCAGACCTCTTGCCTGCCACCAAGGTGATCACTGTTCGATTCCCGGCGGGGTTGGTCCCCGGGTTTTCGCATATGGGAATCGTGACGGACGATGCAGATGGTCGGCAGGTTTCCTCTGGGATCTCCCGTTCCCCCCACCCATTCATTCTGGCACTGCTCCATACTTGCATCATGTCACCCTTCACCAGCGCTAAAGACCTCGCTGTTAAGCACTGACCAAGATCTCTCACTCACTCACTAACGCTGAGCCATGTACTCTCTCAAGTTTCAGGCTCTGTTCTGTCGATATATTGGATTATACATAGTATTTATCACTTTTATGAAATTATCAGAAAAAAATATGGAATTTGTAACTATACCTCAACATCTCTGTACCTTGCGGTACAGTATAGACATGTCAGTTGAAATTTTAACGTACATTTAGGCTGAAATTTGTTAAACAAACTAAGAACATAAAAAATATTGTCTGACTGATTGTGGCCTAGATACACATTAAAAGTTCAACCAGAATGTGTGTACTGAAGCTCAAGGGAAACAGGATATGTGGCATAGTTGCAAAGTCTACATTTTTCTACTCAAAATGTTATAAAAGTGAAAAACAAAATAATTCAATATGGCAACTCTTGGAACCAAGCCATATTTAAAAGCATTGGTAGGGTTGTGAGGATATTTTGTGATTTGAGAATACAGCATAAAGTTAGTTCAGTACAGATTCTTATTTTACAAAATACTTCAGTTCTACAGTTACCAAGAATGACTTCGTAAAATTAAGGGTTTTTAAAATTGAGGGCTTCATGAAATTGAAGGTGAAATCTAGTACCACGATAGTTAAGTCAGGCCGTATTCAACCTAGTATGTAATCAACATATCAGTTGTTTACATGTAAGAAACATAATTGAGTGAGTTTTTGACATTTTTTGCTTATTTGATGCAGGATTTATCAGGCTTTAAGATTAATATTTATTTTTTTACAATTTAATTTTCAGGATTTTTTATGGATTCCAAAATGCTAAATTCTACTTGGAAAAAAAATTAAATTTAAAGTTACTATTTTGTTGTGGGATTAGGTAGCAGTTTTGACAACTTATAAATTAATTTTTGTTGATTACGTAACGTGTAACATGTGATTGTATTTTGTTAAAATCAAGAATCCATATCCAACATAATATTTACTAGCCTTTCAAAAACAATGCGTGAACATCCGCTGTCACTATGTGGGCAAGATTTTATAGTTTTATCTTTTGATATATTTAGTTTTTTATAATGTATGATTTGTTTTGTTTTTCGAAATGACATGTACCGTATATGTATAGTTCACAAAAATAAGTATTTAAACAGGCATCTATATAAAATTGTAATACATAATGTTTGAAAAGATGTATACATAGTTGAGATTAAGTATCTTACAGAAAAAATATATAGATTGAAAAACATTACCAAATGTAAATACACAATCACTGTTGTTTTAAATCATTAATCTCTTGCAAATATTAAATTTTCTCAACAGTAAATTTTGTTCCTTCAATCAGTACCGAACAAAAAATTTTTGGGACATACTTTTAAGAGGAAATTATTAAAGGTTTTCTAGAAATTTGAGAGTTTTGGCATATTTGTTTTATTTTGGGACCTAAATTGAATTTGTAAATTTGGTGATGTATTGACATGTATTTCATTGTTACAGTGAAACCCTTTTATTTACACCTTCTGTTTTAACATTTTCCCTCGTTTTACATTTCCCTGCATTTTACAACTATTTTTCCAGGTTCCTTGAGAAGTGTAAAAAAAAAGTGTTCCACTGTTGTTTTCATGGTTATTCACCATGTCATCGTACTTATACTTACTGTGCATTAATTATAATACATGTTCCTGTATTAATTTAAAGAAAATGGTGTCCAAGTGGATTGTATATAAGTCACCTGTTGGTTTCGTAGTGACTACTTTAATAACTTTGTGTTAACATTTTTTGCTCAATGCAGTTAAAAAAAAACCTATATTTTCAGTTCATAATCTTATAATAATGATATTTTAAGTCTCAGGTGTGTAAAACAAATATTGTATTCTTAAAATTGTTTCTTCTCATGGAAAGATTTTATTGACTATAAATCTATACCTATTTTGTCCCAGATAATATCTAATGAAGAAAATGGGATTGATGTCGATAAGTGGGATTATCTGCTCAGAGACGGACTGCAGCTGAACTTAAAAATAACATTTGATTACAAACGACTCCTGCAGTTCTGTCGTATAATACGTGTGGGTGATAAGAACCACATTTGCTTCCAGAAGAAAACTGAGACTGATGTTTACAATATGTTTCACATGCGAACTCTCCTTCACCACCTTGCATACCAACATAATATTTCCAAGAATATTGAACTGATGTAAGTAATTTGTGTGGAATAGTACATAATTGTCGTGTAACTTGTTAAATGTTAATCCTCTCTTGCATAAATTGTGTAATTTGGGAAAAGATTGAACTATTTTTAACCTATTAATGGTGCAGTAATCATTTGATAATCTACTTTGCTAGTTAAGTGTTGTAGTGCTTATAGACTACAGTGTTTATATTTACCTTTTCATAATTTCCAATGTTGTTGTTTTTCATTATTTATTTATTTAATATTAGGCCCTTGCCCCATATTCACATTTCTTTTGTTTATTTGTTAAAAGTCATAAGGTTAAGCATAATGTTTTGTTTACATTTAAATAATTATTTATTATTTTAACTAAGCAGCCTGCATAATGTATAGTTTATTTTTATTTTTGAATTTTTTTCGACAAAATCAATTTATTTATTATTATCTTTCATTTTGTTTACAATTTCAAATAATTTGGTTTGTAGCTATAAATATTTTGAACTCGCCCTAATAGAACATTTTTTGAATGAATAATTTTTGCAACAGAGAGAATGTAATGCATTACTAATGTGATTGGAAGCAAAAGTCTATGTCTGAAGATTGCAAATATTTTGTGAGTGTATTATGTGCAGCTTATTAAATTATATACAGTATATTGAAATGTGTGTTGAAGTATCTCTAGGTGACAGCGAAGGTTACAGGTAGGCTAAACTTATAATTCTGTGAGTCAACTTTTAAAGTTATAAGTTCACAGTGACCTTTTTCACCAACTGCAGGCTTCAATGTTAACTTTTAGACTGCAATTGTCATTTTGAGTCAACCAGAAGTGGAACGGAAGGCAAAAGAAACCCTGAGATTAAGAAAACTGCTCTTGGAGCTGGTTGGGCTACTGTGTAATGTCACAACAGAACTACACTAGACCCCCGATTTTACGAATACTCACAGTTCCTCTCATCGCATTCGTAAAATCGCTACCTTCGTAAATTCGATAGCGGCTTATTTTTGCTCCCCCCCCCCCCCAACTTAACAGAAAATTTTAAAATTGCATTTTTTCTGCAAAGTGTCTCTAGGCCCCGACTTCCGTAGCGTTTTGCGGGAAATTAATTAACGTAATAATGTAAACATAAATTGATATCAGTAGCCAGACGTCACACTGTTAAGCGGTAGATATGACCGACCCTTGTCCCCAAAAAAAGAGAAAATCTAAATTCCGAGTGTCTTCTCTCAAGCGAATAGCCCGACTCCCGTAGCATTTAACGGAAAAATAAAGCAAGTGATAGTTTAAATATAAATTTATATCAATTGTCAGACGTCTTACGATCAAAAGAACACCGCTAAACAATAGATATGACCAATCCTTTTCCTAAAAAAATGAGATAATCAAGATTCCCAGTGTCTTCTCTCGAGCGAATAGCCCGACTCCCGTAGCATTTAACGGAAAAATAAAGCAAGTGATAGTTTAAATATAAATTTATATCAATTGTCAGACATCTTACGATCAAATGAACACCGCTAAACAATAGATATGACCAATCCTTTTCCTAAAAAAATGAGAAAATCAAGATTCCCAGTTTCTTCTCTCGAGCGAATAGACCGACTCCCGTAGCACTTAACGGAAAAATAACGCAAGTGATAGTTGAAATATAAATTTATATCAATAGGCAGACGTCTTACGATCAAAAGAACACCGCTGAACAATATATATGATCGACCTTTGTCCTTAAAAAAATGAGAAAACCGAACTTTCGATTGCCTTCTCACGCGCGAATACCCCGATTTGCGTAGCGTTTGGTAAAAAAAAACAGTTGGAATTCCTTACTAGTAAAATGCCCTTGTAAGTTATACACCAAAGAAAGAAGGAATAAGCGGATGTATTTATTCATTGCGCAGTTTTATATAACTTAACGTAAAAACATTCCCTCGACGTTGTGGAATTGTACGAGAACGTAGATACTAGTTGCGTGCAGAGGGGACAGATAGCGCAACTGTACGAACGTTCACAAGATGGCAGATAGATAGAGGCACCGTAGCATATACCGACGTTGTTCCAAAAATGCCATTTTGTGACGTTCTTACCAAAAATCGTCGAGAATTACATGCATAAGTGAATTAAAATAATCACTTTCACAGTCAGTATATGCGCTAAAAATAAATTAGGAGTTCCGGGATTACGTAATACACGAACGTCTATTTATTTTCCAAGTTCGACATATCCGGAGACAAATGTTTCTACGGAAATAGGTAGCGCTATTATCGTGCTCACTTGTGAAACCCACGTTTTACGACACGCAGTAACGCATTGTTTAAGCAAATTATGCGCCAAGTTAATTGTTGTAAGTACGTATGGTGTTAACGCAATAAAGAAAAATATCACGCTATTATTTATAGAGTTTGTGTAAAAAAGTAAACTCATTCGGCGCGAGACGAGAGAGATATAAGACGCAGTGAAACAGCCTAGAAGGAGGCTGTACTATAGTTAAATGAGCATATGCGCATGCGCTGGAACTTTGCGTGTATAGTACGACCTCAATATAGATCCTAATACCAAATACGGTAGAGAACAATACCGGACACGTCCTATACCTTAGCATTGGAGAAGTCCGAGACATTGACGCTAGCGCTGCCTAGGCGGCGAAGGGTAGTAAATTTGGCGCGAAATTTAAATTAACATGTGTTTAAATGGGAGACAGACACATTTTCCGAGGCCCGTGTCTTTGTTACAGATGAAGAAACAAGTTTGGTGGTAATTTTAATATTATAACTAATAGCAATAGTTCATAAATATCGATATCTCAGAAGTTAAAAGACGACTCGTTATTTGCTGTGGAGGTAAGAAATAAGGACAAGTTGTGTGGGGATATGTAAACATGGCTGCAGTACATATACCAAACAGAACAGCTTTGATTGCGTACGTTTCATAACAAGCAAGACTTTTGGTTGTCCCATAAAACTAGTAACATTATTTTGATTACATAGCTTATTTAAAGTAATTAATGTAATATACTATAATGTTATACATTCGTTCTGCTGTAAATTTGGTTAGTAAAAACCTGATTTGCCTAACTATTCGGCGACTGTATTTTGTGAAATAATTAGTAAAATATGTAAGTTAGTATTGACAGTGGTACAATTAGGACACTTAATAATTTTAAGAATGAGCAGCAATACGGGTAAATATAATTTCCATCATGCATTTTAAAGAACTGAACATGCTGTAAACATAAATGTAGCAAAGGAGATAGGCCTACAGTATTTATTACAAGTGTTAAATTCCTATCATGTAAAATCATCATCCAACAAATCTTTCGTTACTGAATACATGTACCTTAACCATACTTAATATGTAGCACTCGCAGTTGGGTTACTGCTCCGTGGCAAGTTCAGTTCTTTCTTCTTAACTATATTCCAAATCCTTTCAGAACACACACCCCCCCTGCACCCGTAACCGATTAACTTTACTTCAACGATCTAACCAGCATATGCCTACCCTGATCCATTCTCCTTAACACCCTGTGTCTTCTCACTATTATTTCCTCTCCTCAATACCATGCCTTGCATAACAATGCAATGCACACCCTGCTCTCTCTCTCCATTCACAGTTCTGTACATCCTTACCTGTCTTTCAACTCTCTTCTCTTCTGTAATGTACTCTTATCCCTTCATCATACAAATGGCCTATACTTACCTTCTTCCCCTCCATTCTGTCCCTGCTTTCACTACCTGCCTATTCACTCATCTCGCTGCACCTCTTTGCACCTTCTCCAGCTCCTGCACATAAACCTCCCCACAAATTCCATTCTGCCAATGCACACTAACAGTGTTCGAACTATTATGAAAGATGGCTTTTCCTCCACCTTACAGCTACCACCCTTCCCTTCGTAACCACTCTTGCTAACTGATTTCGCCACCAAGTAACCCTATAGCACCACTCCTAGGTATTTGTTTTGTCACATTCTGTATTTCTTATTCATTCCACCTATAAATACTCATGTTCATCACACTCTTCCTTGTAAATTTCACTATCTTAGTTTTGCATACATAAATTTCTATTTTGTTGACCTCACACTACCTGACCGCAAGTTGTTCTCTTTGCGAAACAGTGTGCAACACACAATCCTCTACAAAGTAACTTATATTGCTCCCACTCTACAATACATTATTTTTGTGTGTGTAGTATGCATAACAATTGAAACTACCGTACTGCTGTTAAAAACTAACCAAAAATATTTCGCTGCAGTGACCTCACATTAATTGGAATAAAATATCTTGAAACAGTACCAGATGATACTTCAAGGACTCAACTCCCAAAATTTATTTTTAATTTTATATAAGATCATTATAATCATGATAGACTATGACATGCATAAAGTAACAAGAATAGATATTTTATATAAACTATGAGATGTCCATGTCTCTCATGGTATTAAGGCCGCTTTTTACGCAGGCCCATAGCAAGATTTTGGGGAGGGTGGCTGAGGTGGTGAATTGTTTGGGGTGAGGACCCTTCCAGGCAGGTGCCCTGGGGTATTCTGCCCCTATTTTTTTTAAGACTCATGAGTACACACACTTTTAGAATGTTTGGTACTTATGGTTTGTAACAATTATTTACAACCAAATGTATTTTCTAACAAACCCCCTATATATTTTATAGTAACTGAACAATCATTGAATGAAATTATACTTACAATACTATGATAGCAAAAATTACAGTTTGGCACCTAGTTTGAGCTAATGCAACAAAACATTATACATATCAAAAAATGGTAATAGAATTTAGATTCCTACAAATATCAATACTAGGCCTATATGTACACTAAGTCAGATGTGCAAAACAAGTATTATACAAGTGCGCTTAGAATACACTCATAATCAAGATTACTGCCAGTGGCAATTTTTGCAGTATAATTGTATACACACTACTAAATTTGCAGTATTCTCACAAAATACAATTTTTTTTGACCAACATTTTTATTACTTGCCAAATGCTTACGTCCCACTGTAGAAATATATTTTTCACAAACAACCCTCTTTCTACAGAAATATCACAATATTATACATACCTGTTGGGCGACGGTGAAAGGGGAAAAAGGGCAGGGGTGGGGAGGAAGAGGAAAAATAATACAAAAACATTTTTTAAAATAGATATATTTTCAGTAAACATTATGCTTCATCAAAAGAATGAAAATGGATAAAGAAAAATGCACTACCTTAACTTGAATGGTACAGTATTCCTGCAGAAGTAAAGTTTGATGGTGCAATACAACTCCCATACCACATATAAATATATATTTCTTCTTTAATGTGCTAAGGTCCAAGTACTTTTACCAAACACATTTCTCGGAAGATCATTTCCTACTTTAAGCTTGGAAAACAAATATGTAATATATGTCCAAGTTATTCAGTGTCCTTGTGCGCAAAGCAAATTGCAAAATAAAATAATGACTGTCATGTCACATTGTTTCACGAGGAAGCTTTCCCAAGAGAGGAACGAGGTTGTCGAGTGAAAGGGGGCAAATCTGCTACAAAAATCCTACACCTATTGCACAGTTTAAATAAATTTACATCAAAGTATGAACATTTTACCCACATTCACAAGAAAGACCAAAAAGCTTGCTACTTTATTGTGTGTACATTTAAACTACCCACACAGCAAAAAATGTCTCTGTTATGTTTCAGAAATGTAACATTTGCAACATTGAGACATTGCAAAAAGTTGCAGACACATATGCGATACCTTTCGGAAACATTTCTGAAATGTAAAAATGTTCAAAATTTGAAACATTTCAGTGAAACATTCCAGAGACTTTTTGGTGAAACATCACAGGGACGTTTATGTGAAACATCACAGGGACGTTTATGTGAAACATCCCAAAGAGGTTTCTGCGATACATCCCTGAGATCTTGGTAATACATCTCAGAGAGGTTTCGGTGAAACCTGCTACATTTTGGGTAAACATCCCTCCTATGTTTCGGATAAATATTCCACATATTCTCTTCAACATTCCAAATGGTTTCTTTGCTGTGTTTTCTAAACAATTTCTGGTTCAGTTTGATTTTATTTGAATGAAATAATTCACTAAAAATGCAAACACATAATGAGTACTCATGATGTCAAATTTTTAAAATATATTTTTAGTAGTGATCCAAGATCCCTACCGGAATGAATTTCTGGATCTGCCTTGTTCCTAATTTACTACAACGCTTTAGGCTCTATCATTTCAATGAAATGCAATAACATAGTTTCACCTTCCATTACACTCTGCATCTGGACACATAACACTCCACTGCCTACTAAAATGTGATATAATTGCCAAATAATAAAGAGAATTTCTAATAATTGTGGTAGCAAATGTGTTGAAATATTCCCAAGGAAGTGACCAGTAGCTTATCTAAGCAACTATCTTGGGGTAAGGTGGGGGGGCAGGGTCAGAGAGGTGATCCAGGTCTGGGTCGTAAGGAACGGGGGAGTATGTGTTAAGAACATATAAGCACAGCCAAACTAAAAACAGGGGGTCCAGGGTACCTCCTCCGGAAAATCTTGGATTTGTACGAGCGAAATTGTGCTATTTTAGGAGTATCTAGACCATAGATTTGAATATACTACTTTAAAAATGTCAATATTTTTTACAATAAGTTATTCTTTTAAAGGGAAAACTTTTGTGCTGATATAAAAAAAATGTGCCACGTAATATGGTTGTCACCCCAATTAATAAGAGCAATAGCCATTAACAGCAATCAATTACATATTATAAATTACCGATATAATAATAAACATGTAAATCGACCATTTATTCTTCTCAGCATCATGTCAGAATGTCAATGAGACAGCTTTTATAAAGGAATTATCTATGTACAGAATTTTACAGAAATGCATATCTATTGTCTGCGCAACTGGCAAATATCTGGGTCTTTTTACTCCACCCTCCCCCACTCATTTAATCCCTCCTCCTCTAACAGCCAGCAGAGAGGGGAAGAAAGCAAGCATAAGATACAAAAATGTTAAATTGTTATAATAATTAGAAAATAAATAATTTTAGGAACTAAGGGATACATGTAGGATGATTGTTGAAGTGTAACGGAAAGAAATTAATTAATTATAGTATGAAATACAGCAATGGCATGAAGTTAATGTCTTTGTGGGGCGGGGCCATATTTCAGAAGCTATATCCTGATTGGCCCAACTGAATGAAAGCCTGCAGGGCTAGTGACGGGGATGTTGGCACCAAACAAGAGCAAAGCCAGGTTGTTGTTAACGGATTTTGGTATAGAATACAGATGTTTCTGAACCCCGAAAGACGACGATGAGAGACAGAAAACGGCTGGCCGGGGTGCCACCGCAGGGTGTCAGTTCATGCGTTTGAACGTCTTTAGAGAAACAGTGTTGAATCATGAGATTAACAGGCCAGGATGACACTGCCAGGCATTTTCAGTTTATGTGTCGGGATGCCTACGAGTTGCGTATTCTGACCGGTTATTTAGAAATACTGCAAAGCGTCACAAGTCAGGGCAGCACATTGCTGATGAGGTCACTGTAATCTTCTATGTAATTTAACTATGTATACCTGACAATAGCAGGCGTATAATCATTAAGTGCAAAACCGGATCAACCTTGTATAACAATGGTTGTGCAGGAGAGGACAGTGAGAGCTTGTTATCTGATTGGAACTGAACTTGCAGACTTCTTTATTACTCTACGCACTCAAGAAAAAAAGTTTATACATACGTACATATATATATATATATATATATATATATATATATATATATATATATATAATTTTTTTTAAATACAAAAATTTATTGTTTTGAATTTTTATAATTGTAAGCATACAGCCCGCAACATTAATTTAATTTCAGTGTTAATTATTTAACTACAGTAATTTTATTAGGTTTTCACTGAATTATGTTCCCATAACATCCAAATGTTGACATTAATATTCAGTTGGAAAACCAGGTAAACTAAAATATTGCTTTTGAGAGGATAATGTAGTCACTAGTGACATATACAAAACTAAAAATATTTCGTACAAAGAACTTAATGAAAACAAACCTGTGTCACAGTAACAACACCGCCATTTCTTAATGTTTCTGAAGGTCACTAAAAATATGTAAACAATTTATTTTATCTCATCACATATACTGCCCTGTTAGCTTCCTGGTTAGTATTCAACCATAAAACGTAACGTACAAACATTTCACAACTTGTAATTTAAAATGAAGCCATCTCTCATTCACTGCACACTGGATACTGAGTGTGTGTGAAGACATGGTGTCATAGTTCGTACTCCACCCCTTCCCCCGCTATGGTAATGGGCCATCATTTATGACAGGGCCTTGCTCTGACCAGTCTCGCTTTGGCCTGACACACTCGCCCTCCTACTGAGAAAGGGTCGAAAGGAACTCACACAAGAGAAAAAACAGGAAATATATCCTCCCGACAGCACAGCACACTGTGCTTTTCGAGCAAGAACGAAACTCGCTTACATAAAACGGAGCTTCAGAGAGCGGAAAAAGTTGTTTAACAATATTGAATTTTGTAATTGTGTTCACATTAAATGTACATGTTGTTTATATGTATTAAGGCATTTGTGAACTCATGTACATGGTTGAATTAATTACAAATATGTATTTATATAAATGTAGCATTTTCCAGTAAATTTTTTTAACAATTTACTATACTAAAACACACACACACAATACAGGTTCTTGGGGAGGTGGGTGGTCCACCCCTCTGCCCCCCACAAATCCGCCTTGTGTGGTAATATAATTCTTCACGTGAAATAGTCTATAGCAGCAGTTCCCAAACTTTTTGGCTTGTAGAGTCCTCTTTATAATCTACTTATTTGGCAGAGTCCTTTGCTTAGGTCCACCGCACTACCCTATGTATAATTTTTGGATCAAGCATCGCCGTCTGTAAAATTCAGTGAAATTCTGCTTAAGCAAATTAATTTTTCTATCAGGTAATCTTAAATTTTAGTGTTATCACACTATTTGTTGCTTTATGTTCAGAATCATTTCACTTTCATCTTTTTTTAACCTCCCCTTTTAACTATAGTGGCTGCGGAGTTCTTGGGAAGTGCTCATGGTGCCCTAAACACTCCACGGAGCACACACAGATTGGGAACTGCTGGTCTATACAATGTGCAGTGTCCTCACAAAGTCCTTTGTAACTGTTGTTGCCTTATGATCCTCCTATCACCTATGCACTCAAAATTAATCTTGTTTACAGGAAAAAACTTTTGTATTGAATACTGAATTGAGGTTTACACTTGCAGCATTAGGTCTATATTTTATAGGTTGTTCATGGTAGTGTAAAAACAATCTTAAGACCGTGTTAAGTTTTTATTTGAGTCAGTTGGTATCTTTTGACAGCTTGTTAATACAATGTCGCAGACTTAAACACTGTGCACACATTTGATTTCATACAAAAGTCAATGCTGAACCTACAATAAAACATGTTTAATTAAATGTTAACATGTGCTAAGAGAGCTTTAAAAATTTTGATGTTGTAGTGAATGAATATGAGATAATACATTGTTTATGTGACAGTAAGGGATTGTACAAAACATAATATAGCAGAAAAGAGTCACAAAATTACTTTTCTTAATAAGATGGTTATCTCTTGAATTTAATTTTCTTGAGAATTTTGAAATGTTGCATCGTGCATTACTCAAATCAAACTGCCCTTTGGTTAACGATAGTTTATTTGGGCAGCTTCCGGTAACATGATGAAGTTGGACACTACGAATTTCACCCTTCTTCAAACTGCACAAAAAACAAAATAATGATTGTTATTTTTCTATGGTTCTAATAAGTATACAGAAAAAAAAGATAGAAACTATTAAATATTATGCAAAACTATCACTTTTTATAGGCGTCCATTAAGAAACACACTCAATATACAAAAATAAAATATAAAAACTTGCACCAATGTCAGTAAAAGCTGCTGGAAACTAGTCTCCAATGGACAGATGAAATTAAGTAATGAATCTAGCCATTATGTAGCCCGTATGTAGTGCAGGTTATGAGCGAAAGGTACCGATTGCTGGATTATCAACATAGATTTAGGAAGGATTACTCATGTGACATACAGCGGGCTCGGTTTATACAGAACTTGGTACAGGCATTTGATGAGGGGAAGCAGGTGGATGCCTAACTCACTGACTTCGATAAAGTAGTCGATAAGGTACCACATAAGGTGTTAATGTGAAAAGTTGATGAATTGACGGTAGACAAAGTTGTGTGATGGATCAGAAACTTCCTCAAGGGGCGGAGACAGAAGGTAAAAGTGGGAGATTCCTTATCGCAAGAAGGAGAGGTTACATCAAGTGTGACAAGGGAAGAGCTCTAGGGCCCTTGTTGTTTATAATAATGGTGTGGGGGAAGTGGCAAAATAAGATTGACTGTCAATGACTGTGTTTTATATGCAGAGGTCGGTGGGCGGAACAAGTTACAGGATGACACTGGTACGTTATGATTATGGACGGAAGAGAACATAGTGAAAATTAACACAAAAATACAAAGGCTGTTAGATTTACGTGAAAGCCGGTTAGAAGTACGGACATATACAGATGGGAAGGGAGACAGGAAGCGTCATAATACGAGTACCTAGTCATAATGTTGAAGAGTGACAGAGTGGAGAAGGCAGGTAGAGAGAGTGGTGCTAGGAAGGATATTGAAGGATATTAGTAGTGCTTTGAAAGAAAATACGTATATTATAACGGTATGATCAATAGAGGTACGTGAAAATAGCAATTTGAAAATTATTTTGTAGCATTTTCATATTGGTTTTGTAGCATTTAGTAGTATTTTGAAAAGAATTTTATAGCATTTTGTAGAATATTTAACAAAAAGTTAGAAAATATAGGAAAAGTTAATTTTTATAAAAAAAATTACATACAAAACTTATCAAACGTGCAAGATACAAAACAATGTTTTTTTATAAGAAACAAATAAAATGGTTCACTGATTAAATTTTAACATTTAACAGATTTCCAAGCTTTCTTCTTTCAGCACTGTTCTGTATGAAAGTACAAGGTTATAGTTGCTGAAAAACCTCTCAGCATCTACACTGTTTACAGGTAACGCGAGTGTGCTGCAAATGTAAACAAGTAAAGCGAAACAGATGCTGCTTTGTGAATGCTTGTAATTGTAACTTTGAGAGGAAGAACGAGAATGTAAAAAAAATTTAAGAAAGCGCAAGAGGCGAAATGAGAGATAGTTCTGCTATACTTCCCGTTACACCGTTCACAAAGTTATTTTACAACCCGCTGTAACTTAATGCCACCATCTTGTAAACTAGGGAACGTCGAAAAATGTGCAGAAACGTATGTTAACATGGAGTGTTTACGTAACCACAGTATACACATGTAATTGCTATATAAATGCATGTTTATAGTCACTTCTGCAATAATTTTCTTGAAATTAAATAGTGACTGCGTATGGTAGGATATCCCAATTATGCACACGTCTTTGAAGCATGTCAAAAGTAAGGGGTTTTTCGTAATTTAGTCGTAATTTTGCAGATTTTCGCAAATAACTCAAAATGTCGCATATATTTCACACTTCTCGCAATTTGTGATTTTCACGTACCTTTAATTATCAATATTACAGCACACAACAGCAGAGTGAGAACAATATGTGGAATTGCGAGGCGTAGGAACTGCAGGAGGTGCAAAGACGAGCAGCAAAATGGGCGAAGGGAATTTTCATCCATCTGTGGTGCTGAAGGAACTGGAGTGGAGCTCCTAGAAAGAAAGGAGAAGCGTGGAAAGGCTGGTTCAGAATGCACACGGTGGTGAAAAACGAGAGAAAGCTGGGATGAGTCAGGTAATGAGGAGCAGAACAGAGTGGGGTAGGCAGTCGATGCTAGGAGGTCAGTGAGGAAGTGGATTTTACTTTCTGAGAATTTAGAGATGGTGAGGGGATCTTGGAATGGATTGATAGGTGATTGAGGAGAAAGTTACAACCTGCCACCTGGCAGCTGCCCAATTGCTTGTTGCTATTATTATTACTGTGTTAATATTATTATAGGTGATTCAGAATAAGGAGAACACTAAAAAAAAGCCCGGCTTCATTTCTATTTTCTGCCAGTTTATATCTTTCTACTTCATGTAAACAAAACATTGCCATGTGCTTGTATTTACATAGGCTTGTAAAACGTTTACAACTACATTACACTGCTCCTATAAATGTTATCTATAATAGCTAATCATTAAATAAACGGGCGCTGTATGTATGCCATACTCAATAGTAATCTTAGTTATAAATACCTGCAAGTTAACATCTTATAACACTCGTTTCTGTACATAGAAACTAACTGATACGACACACACTATTGCCGTTACGAATCTCGTACATGTGTGTGTAGTATATTAATTTTGTAATTCAAAGTCAACACTAAAAACACACACGACGCAATCTCTTCAAGAATTGAAGTTTCGTTACAACATTCTACCACGATCGACGATGACGCAACTAACAAAATCAATAATAGCGTATTTTCTTAATGTGTGAAACAGAAAAACAAATACTATTTCTAATTCCATATGTTTAGGCTGGCGGTCGTGAAAAAATTATACATTACAGATTACTAATGACTTCACATCATTTAGCAATGATATTCATACACAGTTACTTCTAATACTTTTGAATATGACCATAAGAAACCTATATTTATTACAAAATGGACAAACACACTACAGCGAGCAAAGCAGCAAAAACCTAATTCTTATGCCACCTGACGGCGGAATTTTAAACTACATATGTGGCGCGAGCATTAGCGGCAATGTGTCAATGACAGTTTTGAAGTTCAGCGGGCAGTTTAATCACTTTGTGCTGGAGCTAATTAAGTCAAATTACACAGTCAGCTGGTATGTTAATAAGTTCATAAATAAATATTTTAAAGTAGGCTGTATGATATACAGAGAGGTCGATTGCATTTGATGTTCTTTCACTACCGGTAATGCTGTATTCAAATAAGAAAATACACGGGACTACATGCAATGATTCACTACCAACCATACAAACAATAACGTAACTATTGTTAATGTTGACTTATATGCAGTAACGGGCTGACTAGAAATTTTTTTCAGAGGTTAAAACTTTAGAGCTCACTTTATTCCGAATGTCCAATACAAACAGTTTGGTATTAATAAAGAACCTCACGGTCATATCAAAACTTAAAATTTTGCATCTTAATTTCATTGTATAGAACAAAATGTTACATAAAAGTGCAAAATTACTTAAAACCA